>WAAE01003886.1:85178-97754 GCA_013400495.1 Nicator chloris | reverse complement strand
TATATATATATATATGTTATCTAAAGAGGTTTGCCACTCTTACCCTTACAGCTTTCAATGATTCATCAAATAATGTTGTTTGCATCATGTCCTCTCCCAGGTCACAGACTTAGAATGGTCACTTATGTACAAATCTTTCCTACATTTTCTTTCTATTACAATAAGCCTCTCTTTCATCAGGATTATCAGCAAAAGCTGCAGGATATTTTAACTGGCTGCGATTCAGCTTCATGTGGGGGTGCTCACATACACCCTGCGGTATTTTGTGCAGTTACAAGCAATTTATGAGATGCTTAAAAGTGCATACTTCACTTTACAGATTTAACTCTTTGCTTGACTCCAGTGTCTGCTTAAACTCAGTACAAGATACCTGTAGAGACCAGGGTTTAAATCTTATGTGGTGTTGACGGCCTCTATTCTTTCATCACCTCCTTTGGAACGGAAGGTTGTCCACAGATTTTTTTGGATGCAGACCTAACATGCCTTACATGCATTATAAAAATCATTAAATTTTTTTTTCCAAACCAAGCACAGGCTTCCTGAGCAAGGGCCCAAAAGGTCAGGAGATTCCCCATTAAACTTTCTGGCACGAGACCTGCACTCCTCCTCTGGGGCATGGGCTAGGTTACCTTTAAAGGTCCCTTCCAATCCAAACTATTCTATAATCCTATGTTTATCTGAAATCATCGTGTGGCCACCACAGTGTCTGCCTCTCCCCCCACCCAGTACCTCCCTGAAAGCTGCCAGTATGGGGACAGTCACCTAAGGAAGCACACCAAACCAATCCTGTAAGACACTGGGCTGTCAGGTGCCGGCTTCTGCCATACCTACCACCCTGAGAGCGAAACAAGTCAAGCACAGAGCAGAGACCAGTTATTTAGTGTCCTCAGCCACGGCCTTGCCATAGCAAGTCTTCAGTTCTCTGTGGTTTCTAGAATCAATTTCTCTTTCTGCTTTTTTAAAAGAAGGGGGGACTAAGAATAGGTGCCACTGTGCTTGTACCTGCACACCCCTACCTGTGCTTTCAGAAAAGTGAAGAATTGAAGAATCTTTGAGGAAGTACAAACAGTTCCTGTAGGATGAACATGTTTCACCCCAAGGTATTAATTAAATTCTTTCATTCTTTGGATGCAGGTGACTTTTTGCTACAGGTTCCTATGAGGGTTAGCAAACTGGAGCCTAGCTTTGTGACCTTCACATAACTGAACACAGAATTTCTGAGTGTAAATGATTAGTCCCCAACATCCTTCCAAATTCAGAGCATAGGTCCAACACCCAGTATTGCTCTTGGGAATGTTCCTCACTACTTCACATTGTGTCTGTGGGGCCTCTGGATGTGGGAGAATTTTATACTGAATAAATTATTTTATACTGAATAAATCATTCCCTCTAAAGTGATCAAAAGCTTTATTCACAGAATCATTGTGGGCTTGTTCGTGTGCATGCCACAGCTAATACAGTCTTTTACCCTTTGCTATTTGGGACCTTTCAAGCTCCAGTTAATTGTCATGAATTGTCTACTCAGCCTCTGTGAGCCATAAAGTGAGAACATATTTATTGCCTTGATTAAAGTCTCTTGGCTGTCTTTTTATCATATCTTTTCACTACATTTTTTTTTCTTTTAAAAAGTCGTAACTTGTGTTGATAGTAAAGGCAATGGCCCATGGACAGCATCTTCCACTACCATGAGGCATAAATGTAGGGAGAAAAACCCCTCTTTTGGCTGACAGCTGTAGGTGTCCCCTTACTTTTGTCAATTAAGAACAAAGAAAAGCAATTTCCTAGAAGTTTCGTTACTATTACCATATTGCTGTATGGGTACTTTTCCTTTGCAATGTGAAAATCAAAACTTGTCTTTTTTAGAACTGCACAGTGTCAGCTCTTGTAAAGCTTGCCTTGTTAAAAAATCTAACTTTTCTTCCTGTCATAACACAGACCAATCTGTTTTCTATATGTAGCATATATTTTGGAAGAATCCAACTTAGGACAGTAAATATTTAAAGGGCTTTAAGGCTGGCTAGTATTTCTATTTACATATTGATCAAAAACCAGTGTCTGCAAGAGAACAGAAAATGGAACATAGAAATTGAAGAACAGTGACACAAGAGAAAAATGGTGGGCAGAAGAGAATTGGCAAATAGAGGAAAGAGAAGAGGACTGAAGGAAATAGGAGTTAACTGAAATAGGAGTAAAGGAAAGAAAGGTTCTGGAACCAAACAAAATCAAGCACTTCGATAAAATGAATCACTGCATTAAAATACACAGGAAATACAGCTTTCTTTGGTGTTTCTAAGAATTTGTTGTAAATCAAGAACTGTATTTTGGCAATAAAAATGAAATCTGGGTTCAAGAGTGTAATCTGACAGAAAATGTAGTATTTCTAGAAACCACAAGATGCTGTTTCTTTTCCATGGCTAGAGCTCCCTTTTTGAAATTAGAA
Organism: Nicator chloris; assembly: GCA_013400495.1. NCBI lineage: Eukaryota > Metazoa > Chordata > Aves > Passeriformes > Pycnonotidae > Nicator > Nicator chloris. The sequence continues at coordinate 95,314 of WAAE01003886.1, read as the reverse complement.
CACTACCTCTCCTTCAGACTGGCTTTTCTGATGGTCTTCCTTTTAGATGCTGACAGAACAATGCATTTCAGCTCCAGCTCAGTCATTTTAAGTGTGTTACATTGTTAGTCTTTCAAGTCATACTGCTGATAATGCAGTAAAATAATACAACTATAGAAATCAAACAACTGGCAAGTGGGTGCCTTCTGCCTTTTGATTCTTTGTCACAGATTACTTCAGCTCATCATTGTTCCTGTGGTTTGTCATGACTTCAGGAAACCTGAGGATGCTGAATTTGACATGCCTAAGTGCTAGTCTGCACTGAATCACTGCCCTACTGAATGACTGCGAGCCACTTCTCCTCAGCAAGGAGACAGGACTTTTCTGCCTGTTCCTTCTCTACAGGCTTTACTGTCTACCTAGAATCAGTGCTAGAAACGGCAGCAGGGATATCAATAGTAGGGGGGAAGCTAAACAGGTGGCAGTAGATTTGGCTGATACTAAAGAAGTGATAATAAAGCCAAAGGATATAAATATTGTTTTGGATGTGTGAGCTAGTTTTACCAAATGGGAAACACCAAACCTGTGACCCAGACCTTTGCATTCATGGCTTGCAAAAAGCAACATCGGTGTATTGATGTTATTACAGAGAAAATTGTTAACACTTTTCTACATAAAGGGCAGGGTATTGGTCACTTCAGCACAATTTGTTATGAAAGCACTTCTATAGAAGGCATCTGTGAATGCCAGGGACTTCATCAGTTGTTGCTCTTTATAAGCAATTAAGCTGTTGATATTCTCACCTAAGAGGTGTTCCATAAGTTATCTGTTTAATAACTAATATGGATGAAACGGGAAAATTACCACTTCCTCCCAGGGGGAGAAACCAGTCAGGAGATCAGGCTTACCTTGTTAAAGACACCACTTGTATTTTATGAGGCTTTTTGGAAGTACAAGGAGTCTGATTTCTGTGGCTACTTTTACTCCCTTAAGATACTAAAATAATGATTTACCTATCGTTCCTAAAAGCATTGAAGTTTCCAAAGACACTGGAAAACCCTTCCTAGAGAGGTGATCAATGATCAAAGTCAGACCTTAAGACGCATTTGGACAATGATAACATGCTTTAACTTTTGGCCAGCCCTGAAGTGGTCAGGTAGTTAGACGAGATGATTGCAGTGGCTCCTCTCCAACTGAAAATACTTCTATTCTATTCTATTCTATTCTATTCTATTCTATTCTATTCTATTCTAGTCTAGTCTAGTCTAGTCTAGTCTAGTCTAGTCTTGTCTTGTCTTGTCTTGTCTTGTCTTGTCTTGTCCAGTCTACTCATTTCTCAGTTTGCAAACAGCATGCATGATGAAATACTTTTCTTTCCCAATTACCCAGAGAAAAAGCATCAAACTCAATTCCAAAAAGATAATGGTGATACTGGCATGTAGACATATCTTGAAGGAAACAATTCAGGATGATAAAAGCATAGCATTGGTGCGGAAACCATTTCCACACTTCTGCCAAAAGACCTATTGTGTGTTTGTTGCACTAAGAAGAAAAATGTAAAATAACATATATATATACAAGCAAGCTTCCTTAGACCTTAACATACACAGAGAATATCTCATTTTACTCAATTCCAAATCAGTGCTCTAAGAGTAAACCTTTATTTACAAGACTAAGCAAGGAACTGGACACACAGTGTCAAAACACACTCAGGTGGATGCACCATTCTGGGTTTTGGTGGTGGGTTGTTTGAGCATGAATCATTAAATAAAAATTTCACACACAGTAAGAATTCTCATGGCTTGAGATATATGTAAACCTCAAGGACTCTTTTAAGGAGCTCACTTGTATTTCTTTTGACAGGTCTACAACTTTCCATTTCTCTTCTTCCAATTGTTATTGTTTTACCACTATTTATGTCCTGCATCTGCGTTTACAAGATGCTACTGACCACATATAATTTAATATCCTCTCTTTGGTTTCCTACTAAACCACAAGACCATATATCCTATTTATTTTTCTCATTTTTCTTTTTTTTTTTTGTTTTATATAATTCTCAGTCTCACATGAACAAGCCCAACTCTCTCTGTTGCTGCACTAATGTTACTGAAACTCAGATCTACCTCTTAGAAATTGACACTCAGTTTCTTCTATTGACACCAAAAATACTTTTTCCATAAACTTCCTCATTCTCCCATTATTGTTTTATGTTACAGCAGAATAGTATTCCAATCCAGTCATTTTCAACCAATCTAATATAGCCCCAAAGTGGATTAGCCAGCAGGCACTGGTAGGCTGTGCACCCATCAATTGACAGCTATAAAATACCAATAATTAAATCCAGAGAGATTTCCAGAAAGGGAAGGGAAAATTAATCTGTCTCCTACTCCTCCACCTGTTGCTGTTCACTCCATACAATTGAGGATCGGCTCCTTGCCCTTTTTTCTTCCATCTACCCAAAGCTGGAAGTGGCTTCTACCCCCAGGGCAGAAGAGAAAATGCTTTGAGGAACTGAACTAAGAGCAAGGAGGAGATGTCTGATCCCCCCACCCATTCCTGTCCCTAGGCAGGAAGTTTCTCCAGCATTCTCACCAACACTACAGTTCCTACAGAGGGTTTGCACCCCTGATGGCTACATCAGTGTCAGTACAGTGAAGTATCCAACCGATGGCTGGCATGTCCTGAGGGTGAGTGTTCTGTAAACCACCTGTAAACTGCCCTGAAAGTGGGACATTATATGACACCTTATTGCTACAGGGAAGTAAATCCAGCATCATAATCCCAGTACTAAGCGCGGATGGTTGTGTCTTTTGTGTGCATGGGCTTTTTCTCCATGTTCACATTTCATCATGTGGACAAGATAAGGGGTGGAATCAGATTTTTTTTGTGAGTTTAATTTGTCTCTTTCTCTCTGCGCACCTTTTTCTTCCTTACGTACATGTCACCAGAACACGCAAGTGTGCGCATTCTATAGTCACGATTTCTTTTAATCGTGTTCCTTTTATAAGTAGATTTTCTTTAGATTGCAGAAGTTGTCTTCAGAACAAAGAAGGACCTTGAACGTGTACGTTTTGTTCATAACAGGATGTCTTCTTTCAAGCTGGCTAAACCCCATTATGCCAATGCTAATGCCAAAACTGCTTAGTATGAGCATTACTATTTCCATTCTTTGAGAAGACTATTCACTATTTGTAAGGAGTAAATTTATATTCGCTATAAATATCTTCTGAAGCATTTTCTATGTAATTAATTGCATTGTGATATTCATCTAAGGGAATGTAACTGGTTATCAAGCGTGCAGACCTTTCCTCTGCCGTATCAGCATCCCCCACCCCATCTTTTCCTTCTGACATCGTCAGAGCCACCACACTGCAGTTGCTTACCAAACACTCTCATCAGTGAGTCAAAAAAGTAAAATTTCAATGAAAGTAAGAAGTCCATTTCTCCTTTTGGCTATCTGCCAGCAGAGTAGCTGGTGGGGATTAATGTTCAAGGGATTTTTTTTTCCTGCTTTAAGGAGTGGCTATTGAAAGATGCTTGAGGAAATTACTTTGGCAGGGAGAAGCTAAAAGGTTTTGTTAGTTGCCGTGTGTGCATGAGGTGGACACTGTAGTGCATTTTTGTTAGTCTGAAATAAAATAGCCTTTTAAATGGTGTGGACTCCTCCCTGCTGCCCAGAAGGTGTCTCAAACAATTGCAATGGAATGGGAGTTCTGGGGAGGGAGAAAGATAAAACGAGTCATGAGGCCTCCAAAAGACTCAGGCTGCCCCATTCCATAGACCTTTAATTCTTGTCCTAACATTTTAAAATATTACTGTGACATATAAAGAAACCCCGAATTATCTTCTCCTTGGACAACGAATAACATAATTCCCCTTGGACAATGAATAAGGTAATGTTACTCCTTACTTCTACAGATCCAGCTCTTTGACAGAGGCATACAACATCCCTCTTTCTCCAATACCAAAAAAGCTGCCTTGTGTAGGGTATAGCTTTATTTCCATAACTGATCAAAAGGGACTCGTAATTAAGCAGCATCCAAAGCAGGCCAATCCACAAAGCTTGGCTTTCTAACTTGACATGCCTTAAAGCCAGAAGCACTGAAGAGAGTGACAGTTTGTAAGAGACCCTTGAAACAGACACTGGCCCCCTCTGCACCACGCCGGTCCCTACTCCAAGCTTCACTATCTTCGGGGTCTTATGCTCAGCTTTACAATGGAATACATGAGTCTGAAGGGCTGGGAGAAGGTCTTCCATAAAAAATTATAATCCCACTGAAATCAGTCATACTGAAGATGCAATGCCACTTGTGTATCTGGAAAGAATACAAGTAGACCTATCAGCTTTAAATAATGGACTGCTAATTGAAGCATCTAAGTGTGATTACAGCTGCAAAAACATTTAGAAATGTAGCCAGTGCTCACTGATGGTGTACTTCTGGGGTACTTTTGACAGCAGCATTTATTAAATGATGCAGAGTAGTGTTTATGCACAGAAGTTGAGCTTCTCCATCTTACAGTCTGCCTCTGTTGAATTTGTGTGCTTTGGCAGCCCAACCAAGACAGCCAACGCCAAGATAGAGTCTGAGCACAGGCGAACTAAACTGTCATGATGCTGTGTAATGGATGCAGCACCTTCCTGGAGGAGACAGACCGCTGAGGGCACCAGATCCCACTCCTGACAGAGGCCAGTCAGCTTGACAAAATGGTGGAATTAAGGGTCTTCCCCTTTCCTCTTACATGCACTTCTTTCCAATCTGAAACACCCTCTGACCTCCCCACTTCACGGCACACTGTGCAGAATGTCTTTCTGTACACACCACTGCGGGGAAGAGTTCTTGTTTTTTAGCTGGAGGAGACTGAGGTCAGACCTCACCGCAGTCTGCAGCTTCCTCTCAAGGGGCAATGGAGGGACAGCTCCAATCTCTGCTCTCTGAGACCAGGGACAGGATGCAATGGAATGGCTGGAGCTGGGAATGCGGTCAGGGGAAGGTCAGACTGGGTATCAGGGAAGGGTTCTTCCCCAGAGGGTGTTGGGCACTGCCCAGGCTCCCCAGGGAATGGTCACAGCCCTAAGGCTGCCACAGCGCCAGGAGTGTTTGGACAAAGCTGGCAGGCACAGAGTGGGATTATTGGGGTGTTCTGGGCAGGGCTGGGAGTTGGACTTTTTGATCCTTCTGTGTCCCTTTCAACTTGGAATATTCTATGATTCTGTGAGAAGAAAGGGGATGATGAGCACTCAGTCCTGAGGAAGGAGATCATTCCCTCTCACAGGACAGCAAGATTTATGCTATGCATTGTGTTCCTTAGCTTATCTAAGGCACAAATTCATCCCTACCCCTTTTACTTCCATGAAATCCCAAACTGTTATCATATCTTAAAGGAGTATTCCAGTGCACAAGCCCAGTATCAGCAACACTGTAGAGTATCAGCCAATCTTTGTTTTATAAAAGTAAACTTAGAATAAAACCTTGATTACCTGCATAATTAATCCCTGTTCACGGTAATTTGAACGCCTGAATAATTAAAGAATTAGGTTCTAAAAATGAAAAGCGAGCAAATCCTGCGTTTTTGTACTTGAAAAGCTGCAGCAGCAATCATGATATTTCATAGCACATAAATAATTCAAACTGAGCCTTTTTTTTCCTTGCAGAAATCCTCTTAGCGTTTCCTAATTAAATGAAAATATTTTATAAGCCATCACTTTCTGACATCACAAGAATATTTTAAACTCCAGATTAGACAAACCGGATTTACATTTTCAGTATTTGCAATCTGATATTCAGGGCCATTTAAAGGAACCATAAACCACTATAGAGGAGTGATAAAATGGGCACATACTTTCAAAGGAAAAATAATGGAAAAAGAAACTCTATTGTGCTGGTCAGCCGAGTTTAACTCAACATTCATTTTACTTGGCAACTCTGCACTTTCGGATTTACACTGCTAAATTAAAAATTTGACAAAATCCTGACACAAATTACACACTCAGCAGGTGCGGGGCGGGGGAAGTATATATTGCAGGATGCCAAGACAGCGTTGAAAGATGACGTTTTCCCCACAGAATTACTAAATTTTACGTATTTAACTGTCCCGGAGCCCCTGAGGGCCGTGACCGCGGCGTGAGGACAGCAGGGGGCGCCCTGCGCCCGCCAGGCCGGGCTGGCGGAGCCCGCGCGCGGGGAACGTTCTGGAACGGTCCCAGGGCCGAGCCGTGAGGGGCCGAGCCGTGTCCGGAGCCGGGGGAGGATCGGGCAGCATAACGCTGCCGTGTCCCGGTTAAGGCCAGGCAGGCGGGGGGAAGCTCACTCGCTCCCCCCTGAGCACGAAGCTTGGACCGCCCCTCGGCCGCCCCGCTGCCGCCGTGCAGCCACTCAGCGCTGCGATCCCGCCTGCCTCCATTTTCTCTGGGCTACCCCCGCCCGCAGCTGTCGTCAGCCACCGCAGCCGTCCTCAGCCACCGCCCCGGCAGCCCTCAGCCCGCCCTTCCCTGCGGGCCGAGCGGGCTGGCACGGCCGGAAGGCTGCGGGACAGGTGCCGGGCAGCGGGACCCCGGCTGGCGAGGCGCAGAGCCCTCTGCGCCGTGAGGGGCAGGACCCGGCGGCCCACAGACATCTTCATTTCGGTCACCCCTTGGCCGGGGGAAACAGGCGTGTTCGCTTGGAGGGCCGCGCCTGGAAACACAAACTGGAAGAGGTCGCGGCTCTCCTCGTTACCACCACTTTTTTGGGGTTTGGGTTTTGGTTTTTTTTTCCAATCTTGGGCTCTCTGGAAGCAGCGCTGGAGGGGCGCGGTGGGCGCAGGGCTCTCTGCTCGCATGCCCCTCTTGGGGGTTCCTTGGCTCCTCGGCAGCCCGGGATTAAGGCTTGTGCCACGCCTGGATGTGATCCCACCCCGTCCTCCGCTGTCCCGTTTAATGCGCAGGAGCGGCGGCTGTGTAAAATGGCGAGGCTGTCTGCGTGGTGCTGTGTGCAGGGACCGCCTGCTCCCCCCCGGGGCTCCTGTCCGTGGATCCAATAAAAAAAATCCCCGAAATGCTAACATCCACAGCGTCCCGGTCTGTCCTTTCCCTCCCGAGTAACCGAGCACGTAACATTCTGGGCCCCCGAAGTGTATTCCAAAGACAAAGTTGCTGAAATCATAGTAACCCATACCGGTTGTTTAAAAATACTTGCACTGCACCCTTGTCACGATTTTTGCATGAGTTTATCGCTGAACACTGCATTTTTTTAATTTAAAAATGTTATTATTTAAAAATCACTTAAAAAATGCATTGCCCTCGTGTCAGGATTTTAACATGGAGCTTATCGCTACACCTGAATTTGTTTTACTGTTCGTGACGAGGAAAGTGAATCCTGGGATTTAAAACTTTCCCCGGATGCGATGGTGGGTTTGAATTCCCGCAGCCAACGCCACGGCCGGCTGTCACGAGCAGAGGGATAACAGGGGATGTGCCGCTGTAAAACATTCCCAAGGTGTCTGCAGAGAGAGGCACGGTCATATTTTAGCACTGCGCTTTGTCACGCTGCTCAGGATCACCCGGGGATCGTCCTGGTTAATCCGGTTGGTTTAGACGGAGCGGTGTCTGACGCAGACATAGAGACAAAGCCTGTCAGACAGAGCCAGAGAAAAGCTGCCCATGTTACTGACTTTGCATTACCTCGAGTCTGATTTTTTCCTGATATATTGAAAAAGGCCAGGGTGAGGTTAGATATATATTGTTTTATCTGCATATAAATATATAATATGTACTTTATATATTTTATATGTATAAAAACTAAACGCCAATCAGAATACCTCAGTCCCGGATTTACCCTTTATTAAACTGTTTTGGGAGATTCTGCAAGGCCTAGTGTACAGGGACGGAGTTACTGGTTCATACAGAAAAAAGAAAAAAAAAAAAAAAGAAAAAAAAAAAAGAGAGAGAGACATTCAGGGCAGGGGAAAAAGAACCAAACAAACGACAACAGAAAAAGAAGGTTCCTTTCCTCCGTGGCTGGATCGTCGCGGAGGGTAATCCGAGCAGCAGCTCAGTCTCCGGGAGCTAGCAGTGCTGTTCTGCTGCCCGCCTGTCCTAAGCTAGTATTTGGGGGTGTATTTTTGTTGCTTTTTAATTTTCTTTCTTTGTTTTACTGGGATCTCCGCAATATTTTGGGCTTAGGTAATTAACTCTTTCTGTTGCTATTTTAGCGGTCAGGGAGGGCAGCGCGCCGGCCCGATGCCACAGCCCTGCCCGGGTCCCTGTTGGTGCCGCGGGCTCCTCGCTCCCGGTGGTGGGCTCTGGGTGTCCCTGCGAGCCCAGCTGAATTCTAAGGGTGTTTTTCTATCGCCGCGCCTCGCAGCGAATATCTCATGGGCTGGAAAGGCCGGACGCTGATAACAATAACTGGTGGGAATCGGGAGGACCCTCGGCTCTCTCCCCACGGCGGTTTTGGTTCTCAGCCGGAGGCCCTGGTGCTGAGCATCCCCCGCGGGTGGGTGCCGGAGCAGCGTCGTTTGCAGCCCGTGTAACGCTGCGGTATCCGTGGGACGGCGGTCGGAGGGCGCTGCCTGTGCTTCCTCAGGGAACGCACGAGTCTGCAGGTCCTGCTCCAGAGTGCGGGCTGTCACATCTCCTAAAAGCATTTTTCGGTTATGAGAACCCTTTTTTCCTTTTTCTTAATTCCCGTTTTGGCTGTAACTTTCGCACACTGTTTCTGTACTGCTCACATTGTTGACGTCATCCTTTGATCGTGGTACTGTGAATTTGGAATTGAAACGAAGTAGTAGGGTTTATTGCTTGTTAATGTGAGGTCTTCAAGTGCGGCTGTTAAAGTCCATAGTTAGGCCTTTCTCAAGACGTGTCCCGTTTTCTCCTAAGGCTTCAGCACCCAGCACTTGCTAAGGAGATCCACGGGAATAGTGAGTGCTTAGCAAGAAGGAAAATATTTTTCTTTGTATTAAAAATGAAACTAGGAGCCCCACTGGTATGTCCGTCTTGCGAAATGAGGGACTGACTCTGCGTTTGCCTGTTTGAGAGCCCTCCTGCTTTCTTCGAGAAGTGCATGTTATGTGGAGAGCAACCGGAAATCGCAACAATTTTCAAATAAATAATAACTTTCACGGAGCACTGGTGAATAAGTAACACTGGTCGTTAAACCAGTTAATGGATTATTAGAAAAGTAATGTATTTGAAACGTGAATGGAAGCAGAATATTGCGGGGTACTTGATAATTCAGTACTTTTCGCTGCGCTTTGGAAGGGGACATTTGCAAAGCCCCTGGCTTGGTTCTGGCTCCCGCTGCCGCGCCCGTCCTTCGGTGCCGCTCGAGCAGGGCAGCTGCCGCCTGCCACTCGTGTGCCCTCCCTCTGCAAGGGAAGGGATCCTGGACGGTGGAGAGGGATTCCCAAGAGTTTTGGGAGCGGCTCCGTGCTACTGGGGTGGTGCAGCCGCCAGCGTGCGGCATTGTCCCTCTCGTCTGTCAAGGCTGAGGAGAGAAAGGAAAATACACCTGGCTCCTGGTGTGATTCTCATAGGGCCTCGTTTCCTTCCACCCTATGTCAATAGAAATTTTTTTCCGTTAATTAAAAAAGTACGCTAAGGCCCTACTCGTCGCCTCCATAGTTTTGGGGTTGTTTTTTTTTTTTTTTTTTTGTTCTGGAAATTCTTAGTAATGGATTAATGTAATAAACATGGATACCAAGTGAATACTGAAAAAACCCAAACCAACAACAATAAAAGCTCAACATAAAATAGAACAATAAAATAAAATACAACTAGCCAAAAATAAAGCACCTCCTGAACTCTACATTTTTTACTGCTTGTGAAGAGTAAGGTCAATACAAGCAAAAATACTGAAATCTTGTTTTGTGAAGTCTCTGTTTTAAAAAGAATTATTTTAAAAGCCCATTAATTCCTAATTAGAGAAAATCATTAGCTATCAGTCTTTTTACCTAAAGTGCTTAGTTCTTAAACGGGTAGGGTCATGTTTTAAATGTTCCATTTGTAACCACGTTACTGAGATCTTTAATGCGGTGTCAGCCAATATGTTAACTACAAAAGTAACAAGCGAGCGGGATTTCTAGAAGCGTGTTGTTGGTTTCCTCCTAAACGCGGCGACATCGGGGCTCGGGGGGTGTCCTGTCTTTTTAATTTTTTTTCTCTTCCCCCCCCCCCC
>WAAE01003886.1:0-85149 GCA_013400495.1 Nicator chloris | reverse complement strand
CCCCAACTATCAGTCCTTCAGCATCAACAGGCTTCCCTGAAATGTACGGACAGTTTCAGACTGCTGTGTCACCTTCCCGTCATTTCCAGGTAAACTCCGATGTGGTCTCAGAATTATTTCCTGTATTTATATGTTTATGATTTAAAACCAATTCTGGCAAAGTAGCCCTTAATAGTAGAACGTTTAGTATCTATAATGTTGATTGGCTCCCCACAGGGAGCTATAGTCTGCATACAGGGTTTTTTCCTCTCCTTTTAAAATTCTTCCAAATAATCCCGCATCCTTCCAGCAGAAAAACTGGGGGACGGTCTACAAAAATGTTATTTTACGTGAAATAACGACACGTTTGAACATCCACAAAGTACTGATTTCGTGTCTTCTCTCAATCTATTACTTCAAATAACATCCCACGCTGTGTTCAGGGCAGGCGGTTGCTGTCCCGGCGCTTCCTGTGTCCTATTAATAGGACAAATCCGCCCGCGCATGGCCCTTCCTACAAGAATTCGGCTACAGTTTGCTTTTACTTTTCGCTGCTTGTAAAATGGATCCTTTAATTAACAACAACAACAACAAAAAATAAAAAAGATTATATATTCTCCTTCACAGCACTTAGATGGGGAGCTTGGGGTGGAAGAGCACCACGCGTGTGTCTACAAACTAAGATTGATGCGGAGTCTCGCCTGCATCTTGACAACAGAAATCTGGTGGCTTTTACTAAATAAATTGTGTTTAGTTTAGCATTTTTTGTCCCAAGGAAGTGTGTTTTGGTTGATATGCAAAAAACAGAGCGGCCGTCAGGGACTTGCCGCTAATTTCCCCAAATTTTGTCAAGCGTTGTCAGATCAGGAGGTGAAAGCACTAGCATAAAAAGCCTCCTTTTTAAAAGAAAAAAACAAAATAAACACACAAGAACAAACGAACAAAATTATTTTTTAAAAAAGGAATTAAGAAAAAAAAGAATACAACAAACCTAGGTTCTGTTTTTAAGGTAAATTTGTCCTTAGCTGAGGGAGAAGCCCAGCGCCTCCTGCCCACACGGAAAGGGTGCCGAGAGGAAGAGCTGCAGTCCAAGGCCAGCTGAAACCCCCGTTGCCATCCCCGCGACAGGGACCGTCTCCCACCTGGACACCCCGCGGGGGCGGACCTGCAGCCGCGGGCCCCCACTGCGGGACCACCCCCCGCCAAAAAGCGGTGCCTGCCAAAAATCACGTCTCCGGGGAGGGGTTGAAAGATACATTTGCTGGAAGATACTAGGAATAAGGGAAAAATAGCTGGTAAAGATAAGCTGGAAAGCTCTGTGTATTTGTCTCCAATCAGCATAAACAGCGCGCCCCACCCCCCCTTTTAATTTTAGGGGTTTAAACCAGAGTATATTTCCTCAGCAGGTACCTAAAGGAAGAACCCTGATGTTTTCTCTACGGGTTTGCTCTGTTAGCCCCTTTGCATTTAGAGGTGGACTTTCGTGCATTTGTTCCTCACAAGTAGCTATTATCGCTGTTAATGATTGTAAACATGTAAAAAATAGATGTTTAAAAATGTGAATTCGTAGCCTGCTAGCAGAGAGCGCTCCTCCCTCTCCTGGCAATTAAATTAAGGGTGTCGATTTGGGTTAGGGAGCATCCTTCAATTTTTAGGGAGAGGTGGTTGAAGTCAAGAATGCCTTTTCTGTTTTGTTGTTCGTTTGTTTGTTTTCTCTTTTTTCGAAGGCTTTTCCCTTTTAGTATTTAAGTCATGTTGGAAGAAGACATTTCTCCTCCGTGCTCGCTTAGGCTATCCCTCCGTCGGAAACTCCAGACGGGAAGGAAACAGGCGTGCATAATTTGGGGGGGTTTGTTGTCTTTTAAAAATATTTGTCGGGCTGCAACCCTTATTCCGAGAATCCTGCGAGGTTTTCATTCACCGGCTTTCAGGGCTCCTTTCTTCGTATCGCAGCCGGCCCAACTTGAGACTCCGGAGGAAAAAAACAAAAACAAGTAAAAATAATAAGAATAAAAATATAAAGCAACCATCCTGCTTTCTTCCCTGTCACCCGAAAACTAAGCTGCACCCCAAGCCAGGCTTCGCTTGGGGAGTCAAATTAGCCCTCTTCCCATCGGGACACTTAAGAGTCATTTTATCTGCCTGAACTTTAGGACAAAGCTGTTTTCCAGAGGAAATTTCCACTCCTGCTGCCGCCTCACACCAGAGGGCGCCCGGAGCCCTGCTAGGCTTTGCTGCCTCAAGTGCTGCTGGAAATTAACTCTTCAGGCGCTCTCCCCGAATGTTTTTCTAACCTTTCGCTTTCAAAATATACAACTGGATTCTAACTTATTTTTTCCCCTACAAAATGCACGTTGGTTTGTTCTGGTTGGGTTTGTAAGGTTTTTTCCCCTGTCCTTGTAGCACCCTTTCCCAGCTCTTCCAGGCCTTCACCCTCCTGCGGCAGTCCCCCAGGACTCTCAGATGTACAGCTTTGCTCTGTCTCTGCTAACTTAATTCTGATTAAGTCACTGGCTCATGTTTGCATGACATTACCGTGTTGTCCCTCATAAACTTCTGGGATGAAACTTGTCTGGTTGTGTTTAAGCCTAAAGGGTCACTTAGGGCTCTTCAAGCGGAACACCAAAGCTTGGCACCAGAGGGGAAACAGTGAGGTGAGGCCCTGGCACAGGTTGCCCAGAGAAGCTGTGGCTGTGCCATCCCTGGAAGTGTTTAAAGCCAGGTGGGATGGGACTTGGAGCAGCCTGGACTAGTGAGGGTGTCCCAGCCCACATATGCACAGTATAAGGTCTCCAACAGAGCTTATTATTCTAAATAAATTACTAAAAAGGAAGATAAATAATAAGAGAAGAAGAAAGAATAAACTAAATATTAGGATATGTCATTTCCATGTTTCCTGTAAACTTTTGTCAAGAAGCTAGATATGGTTTTGCTATTCACATCTGAGGATCAACAGAAATGCAAAATGCATGATACAAATAATTATTAAAAAAATCTGAGCATAAAACATAAAAACCAACAAAGAAAAACATTTTAATTCTGGAGGCTGGTGGGAAAACTCAGTGGAAGTTAAATGTTTATCCTTATGCTATTTAAATTAAAATATGAATTTTAAAATTTTATGGGCCTGTTTGTTCATTATATAATTTAATTTAACATCTATCAATCATAAAAAAGAAAATTAATCAAAGCTTGCTGACTTTACTCAAACTCTAATCCCTTTAAAGGATCAGATTGTATTACTTACTTGTTCATGCTGTTTTATCTTTGAAGTGTGTGCATAAGATGAGAAGCTTTGTCTCAGAGCAAATGGGACCGTGTGTTGGATATTGTGAGAAAATATTTTAAAAGGCAACAGAAGCCTTCCAATCCTAAACTTGGAAGTACACGGTGTTTCTCTGTGCCCAACATACTGTGCGGTGGAACTCTGACATTCAGAGGTCTTGATGGATGTTCATGTCTGGCCATGGCAGTGATGGTTGCTTGATAATTTGCTTGATTTTTTAAATTTTTTTTTTTTTAAGGAGTAAGGGAGCCTTTGAAGAGGCTTCTTGACTCTTGGAACAAAAAAGAAAAAAAAATCACGTTAAAATGCATCTTGGCCCTTGTGCCACTTTCATTGAAGCTGACGGTAACCCCCTCTTTGACTTTACTGGGAACAGGACTGAGCCATTTAAAATGCTATATTCTAGTATAAATCTTTTAAGTCTTAAATATTTCCATACAGTGAGGCAAAGAAGTCTCAAACGTCACCAGAAAGACTGCTTCTTGTTAGGCTGTTACAATGTGCTATTTCTGTTCAAATAACGTTTACAAATAGGAGAGACAAATAGATTTGTACAACTTGGAAGTCTGACACTACAGTTGGGTGTTTGCAGCTTTTATACATTATTGTATTTCTAACAATAATTTTAACTCTTTGGTTGCATAAAACAAAGCCCAGCAGCAGCATTTCCTCATCAGGTCTTTTAGCTGAGCCTTACTGGAGTGTAGAGTTTGGTTACAGCTAAGCTCAAATCTAAATTTTCCGAGAGTATGGACGGACTATGTGGCAAGGTAGGGGTAGGAAGAGAGAAGAAGGACACAGAAGGAGGAAACAGTCTTCTTCTCCAGATGTGCCAAGTCCACACCTGTGGGACCTTGGAAAACTGTTAAGTTGTCTTTGGAACTTCTTCCCTCCTTGGCAGTGGCTTTAAAAAGGATTAAGTGAGAACAGTTGCTGAAAAAGCCCTCAAAATACTCCACTTTGGGAAGGACAGAGAGGCTGCCTTCTCCATATCTATGGGGGCTCCAGGGTTCAAATCTGAATCCTGAGCTGCTCTGATGTCCTGCCCAGCACCATGTCTTCTCACTCAGGAGTACAACTTCCATGGATTAGTTGATTTTTTTTCCCCCAGCGTTAGCTTGGCTGGGTAAGTACAACTGAGTGGTATTCATGTAGTCATACAGATCTTACCAGTGAGCTCCTAACAGGGGGGTATTGTGCAGGTGAAAATGACCTGATTTTTTACCAAATACCACTACAAGTCTCCATTTTCTTTCTTTTTCTGGGTGTGTTATGTCCAAGTGTGATACCTTATAGTAAGATTTTTAGGGGTGGAACTGTCTTTATAGCTGGTGTCTTTATAGCATCTTGTGCAGTGGCCCAGGCTTACAGTTACTGCTGATAAGATGCCTTCATCTGAAGGAAAGACATTCCGATCTTTTAAATCCATATTTTGAAGTAGGCAATGATTAACAAAGGGAAAAAAAAAAAAAAAGGTGAGGGTGCATATAGACTGTGGTGAGACTTTTGTTGTCTCTGCTCCTTCCTTGTCTCAGGAAATACCTGTGGCTCCTTGTAAGATGCACACAGCCTAAAAATATTTAAATGTTTAAAGGTGTACTGCAAGGGGAATAAAAGCCAAAAAATATCAAGCTATAAACCCATTGGAAGGAAATATGTCTTTGGCAGAGAGGCTTTAAACTGTGGTCTTTTCAGAGGGGAAATAAAATAGAAATACTACCAATAAAGTCACGATAAAAGTAGAGAAAACAGAAAAAAGTTCTTCAATGGTACTTGTACATTTCATAACAGTTGAGTAACATTTCCTTCATGCTTTGGGCCTGGTCTTGAAGAACATCTTAACCAGATATCTCTGAGGACCATAGTGGTACCACATAGATCAGATCCATGTGTTTGGGTCAAAAGTGGTCCCAGCTGTCAGAGGATAAGTATCAGCAGAGACTCAAACTCCTTTAAGCCAATAGCAGCAGAGGAGTGAAAATGCTCTGTAATTATGTCCTGAAAGTGTTTAGTGGTATCTGCCTTTAATCACTGAAAGCAGTTAATTCTCTTTTGCTGCTGATTCAGAGACTTGCAAGCAGATCTAAAAACAGCTTCACATCAAAACACTGGGAAAACACAGAGATGGACGTGGTGAATACCAGAATAGCTCCTAGGGTTACAGTTCAGCAGACAGATGCAAGCATGAATATGCCGACACATAAACCAACAGAGCTTGTTGGACATATTTTAACTGCACTAGGAAGAATTATTGTTGTCATTCTTCAAATTAGTGCAATATGGCCCATTTTGACTCTAATATCTTCCTTGAAATAACAAGGGATTCTCTCTGTGGTTAGAGTACGTAGAATGGAAGTAGAGACCTCAGTGGGATTTTCGGGTAGGGAAGGTGGGTCTGTACACACACACTGGCATCAGCAGAGTCTCTGTGCCAATTTCATTGTTACTTCTGTTTAGTTGCTCATCTGACAATGTTTGTGTCCACAGCTGGAACCCCAAAGCACTGTCGAATATCACACATGCAATAGGGGACTCAATACAATAAACTTTACATATTACCTGGCTTTTCACCAGATATATCTCTAAGATTCCTCTTTTCACTAGTTCACTGTGCAAAAGCCATTTCTTTAATGTCAGTTATATTCCATTTTATTGTTGATTTATGGCAAATTTATTTTGGATTAAACTTACAAGCACAAATGCCACCATTTAACAATTGTCCTCTATCTACATTTGTGATACTTTCCATGGCATTCTAGAGAAGTAAAATGTAAAAGGTATGGTAAAACAGCCTCCTGTTTTGATGAAAAATTGCTAGCAGTCATAATGTAATTAACTTAACCAACAAGGCAATAAAAATTAAGTGCCTAGTTAATGAGTGATCCCGTAGTAAGGCTAAATTTCCTAGAAGTGATACAGCAAAACAATTTCTGTTAGGACATTCATAAAATTTTGTACTCAACAGCATCATTTCCTTGGGTTGTTTGGAATCCAACAGAAGGGGCTGCAGTTGAGAGAGAAGCATGATATACATGACCAAAAGTTGTGTTCCATCAGTGGAAAAGCTTAGGGAAAATTATAAAAGTGTTATACATTATATTTTTCTCTGACCAGACTTTACTTGAATGCTCAAATGATAGGGTCATTATTTTTTGTATTTCTGAGGAAGTAATATTTTTGCTACTTGTAAGTGACTATTTGTAATTTTTGCTGTAATAGTAAGTACCTATCAAATCAATCTTGATTTTTAAATCTCTTTTAGTCTCTTGAACAAATATGTTTAAAAGAAAAGTCCAGTTTTTTTAGAACTATCCAATGATTTAGATTGCAAGGGACTTTGGAGGTCATCTGGGCCAACCTCCTACTCAAAGCAGACCTAACCTATTAAGATGAGTTGGTTTTCTTTTTCTTTCTTTCTTTCTTTCTTTCTTTCTTTCTTTCTTTCTTTCTTTCTTTCTTTCTTTCTTTCTTTCTTTCTTTCTTTCTTTCTTTCTTTCTTTCTTCTTCCTTCCTTCCTTCCTTCCTTCCTTCCTTCCTTTTTTTTTTTAAATAATTTCAGTAGTGGTATTTTGTGGCAATATTTCTTGCCAAAGAGC
Organism: Nicator chloris; assembly: GCA_013400495.1. Classification (NCBI taxonomy): domain Eukaryota; kingdom Metazoa; phylum Chordata; class Aves; order Passeriformes; family Pycnonotidae; genus Nicator; species Nicator chloris. The sequence continues at coordinate 78,288 of WAAE01003886.1, read as the reverse complement.
TTGTTCTAAACCTCTTTCCATTTACTAAATGTTCTTTTTTGTCTTCTCTGCTATGAACATACCCTGTAGTTACCTTTGGAATCAACAATCCCTGTTCATGATTTATTCTGCTCTTGCCTCTTGCATTGACAATGGAAAAGAACAGAGACTAATCAGAGTAGCTTGGGTGAAATGCAGTTTGGAAAATATTCCTTCTCCCATATTAAAAGGATTTAAAAACCATATTCTGAAGTATGACCATACTTCAAGATTATTGAATCTAAAGGTAATTAAAGCATTCTTATATTTTTAGGCCCAGAAGAAAATGACTTTGTTTTCTATATGTTTCCAGAGATGATGAGCTGCTGATTTATGATTCTTCTTAAATTATAGGAGAGCTGAACAAAATATGAAACCTAAAGGCCTGGCTTTACTCTCAGCTGGTTCTGGTATAATTCGAGCTCAGCTTCTCCAGTGTTGATGAATTTATTCCAGTTCTACACTGCTGTGACCAAACCAGAATTGATTGTATAGTTTGCATGAAAGAATTGGACCATATTCCTGTGTTTTTAGATGAAGAACTTTCTCTTAGTTGGTCTATAGTACCTCTTTCTCACCCTTTCCCTATTTTATAATTTTAAAAAATGTTTATTTTCAAAAGAAAATGCCAAACTCTGCCTGAAAAACTGTATTATACACACAGTCTTGAAAACCGTTGTTTTTTAAAGGGAAGCTCTTTGCAGACCATGAAACTTGGGAAGGATCCTGTGGAGGATTTGGTCATGTTTAGAAACCATCCAGAGTAGCTATGACAACTTCATATCCAGGGGCCAAGATTGTGTCCACATACCAAATATCTGACACTATCCAAGATCCTTATCCAATGTGAAGAGGAAACTGTAAAACTATAATTGCCTAAAACAACCCCTAGAGAGAGTATTGCTGGTTCTTAAGAAGATTTTTTGGCATCTTAAATACAGCTATTTCTTAAGAGGTCTGAAACAGGAAACTCGTGAAAGAAAAGAAAATAATGAAATGAATAAGGTATCTACAGCTCTGGAAAAACAGGTTTGCAGCTAGGTCCCTTCTTTGTTACTTGCTGTGATTTCTTAATGAACATTTAGTTAAATGAACTTGGAGTGTTCTATAAGCCTTTGAAGTATATCAATATCATTTGCTTTGGTTTATATTTTAAGTGGGAGTGGTATCCAATCTGGGTTTCAGCTCCCTCTTATTGGGATCAGGTGGGATTAATGCTAAATGCAGTTGAGGAAGGAGCACTGAGGGACACTGATTGTAGCAAAAGAGGCTGGTCAAGGTCCATTTGATCACCTGGTCCAGGTGGTTCAGATGCTGACTGTGGTTTTTTGGTATTACACATGGAAGTGAAGCTTCTAAGTGATAAAATCTGCATTTCTACGCAATGAATATGTTGGCTACAGCACCTGCAGCCTGTTCTTTTTGGTCAAAGCCAGGTTCTGTAATATTTCTCTTAGTTATTGATTGTAATATAGTTTCTGCTTCCTGTCCCTGCACAGCAGTGAGATTTTTACATCCTGCCTGTATTTGATCCCTTTCTATTTTTCTGGATGTGTTCTGCAGGGTTCTGCAAGACAGGTTTTCTGAAGGAAGAGAGTTCTAAAAAATGCATTACTAAAGGTACTGATCTAAAAAACCAGGTGAATAAATGGTGTTTTGGTTTTGGCAGCCAGGATAAGGTTTTGCATATTGGTTCAGGTAGAATCAAACTCAAACATTTTAATAATGGCACATTAGCAGAACTGACTTTGGAGAAATATTTCTGGCTACTTTTAATGAAAGTAAAAAGACACTGATATATCTGGAGAAATAGGAGCAGATGGTAATTTTCATCATTCTTCCTTTGCCCTCTCCTTTTACTAGCAGCCCAGTGAGGGAGAACTAAAAGACAAAAACTCCTCTTAAGAGAATTTGGAATAGAAACTGCAAAACAGATATCCCAGCTTATGTCTTAACCTTTGCCCTGTAGGGTCATGCTCTTGAATGCTCTTCATCTACTTGATTAAAAAGCCAAAGAAATTTCATTACTGAAAAAAAAATGTTCAGATGTGTTTGCCAGATTTCACATGAGTTAAGGGCTGCTTTGATTTGTGAAAACTGCATTTTCAGTGAATGCGTTCTTATTCAGGAAAAGCTCTCCATGGTGATAATGGTTATCTGCAAGTCAATGTTAACTTGGCAGCCTTCATGGTTTGGCAGCAGATTTTAGCTTTACGTTACACTGAGTTATTATTTATGTACCATATTGCAGCTTTTATGAAGGAAACAAGTTTTCAAATGTTAAGGGGGTTTTTTTTGAGTCAGGAAATGCAACAGATAGGCTTTTTCCAGCCACGTGACTTTATGCTCTACATATCTTGTACATTTAATTATATGTCATTTAAAATACAAATCAGGTCAATGCACATATCTAGTAATCAAAGATATCTATTATACCACCTGAATACAAAGTGTCTCATTTTATATTTCAAGATCTTTTTTCATCCTCCACGTTTATAAAATGCCCGGTGTTAATATTGCACTGGCATCTTGTTAATATTATGTTGGGTTTTTTTATATTTGACACAAGACTGAGGATGTCTGACTGACCTTGATCCAAGGTATCTGTCATATGAGGGACAGAATTTCTCTCAGTAAAGATGCTTTGTTTTTAAGTCAAGTGAATCAGAAAACACACTTGTAAAAGGCTAAAAGGTCCTTAAGGATAGTGGAGGATGCTCCTGGTGACAACATTTCATACAGAGTAGGATCCCCAGCTTACATTATTGTTCCATGGAGCTTCATACAAAGAGTTGTTGGGGTTTTTTTGTTTGTTTGTTTAGCAATGCTAATGAGGTCCTATAGCAAAAAGATACACAATATCAACAAGTAAACAGTTAATCTGGCATAAATGCTGGATGTCTTGATTCCTTTCTAAATGGATATTAATTTTGTGTAACTTTCCTGTCTCTGTACTGGAATTGAAAGTAGGACATCTGTAAGCCCAGTAGTTAAACCCCTATTTAAAAACAAAACAAATCAACTTTGCATGGCAGTGGTCCTACTTCTATTTTCCAAAGCTGAAGTTGATTCTGCTCTAATGTCTATCATGATCCCATGTCTCTCACATACCAGCAGTAAGAAGATTAACCAATTGCCTGGTTAGTGCAGAAATCAAATGCTTCTGTCACAAGAAAATACATAAACACTTCTGACATTCCTGTGATCCATCAGCTTCATCAGTTTTCCCACCTCCTTTTTTTGGAGGACACAAAATAAGTTTTTTTGTAGTTGGGGTTGTGTGATAAGACACCTCATTGCTATGTGCAGAGGTAATGGAGCTTTTTAGATCAGAGATGTTTCTTACAGGCCTACATTAGAAACTTCTACTCACATGCTGATGTTAGCCTGGATCTGAAAATAAAATAAATCCCACCTGCCCCATGGAGCTCAGCCAGCAAAGTTCCTGGTGTGGACACAGCTGTGCTGCCAGGAAAAGGCTGCTGCCAGATTAACCTGTTGGGTTTAGAGCCTGGTGTAACTGCAATGGCACAAAATCTTTCAGCTGGCAAACCCTGGACTTCTGCTGCAGAGCTCTGCTGTTGTGGCTCTGTAATGCTCACAGGGACTGTACCTGCAGACACAGCCCTGGTGTGAGAACAAAGGGGTCACAAAGACACCGAGAATCATTGCCAGGTCTGCTAGGAGGTGTCCCTTTGGACTGTGGGAGCCCCTTTTTGATTTATGGAGTGTCCCACTCCATAAATCCATTTTTCCTCCCTGGTAGACACATTTCCTATGTCTGCCAGTTTCCACTGGGTGCAGGAACACCTGCTGATGTAACTAGATTTTCTCAAAAGAGCGTTTATTGCCCTTGCACTGGCAGCTGAATGCTATAGAATCTGACCCAGGAGCATTGCTCTGTGTAGTAGAAAGGAGTTGGGTCTTCAGCCAGATCCTAGTGGGACTGTAAATGCCTCTGGTTCTTAGCAGATACTACAGTAAGAACTCTGTGCCTCCTTCACAGTCACAGCAAGAGAACTGCACAAAACCATAACCCAGCACTATATCAGGTTCAAAGTGTTTCTTCTGTCATCACATGCATCTGCCTTAGGTTATCAGAAAACCACAGAGAATTACAGCAGTGAGGAAATATTCAAAGGTCAGCCCAGGATCACTGTGAGTGACAGGTGATGATTGTGTTTTTACTAAACTTTCTGTCTCTGATACCTGTTGATATAGGAATGGTTGAGTTCATGGGGGCCAGCAGCTTCAGGACTCTTTGGTGTATGTGGACTTGTTTGATTGCTCTTTCTTCCTTAGATGAATGTGAAAAAGCTTGGAAGGATTGCAGCTGTGGCAGACAAAGAAACATGACTGTGATGGTCTTTGACCAAAATTAATTGTCCAAAGCCATTTAGCATGGAAAAAATGTCAAATGTCACTGGACAATGACACAATAGGAGTTTGTAGAGTGAGGAAGCTGAAAAGGAAGTGATTGTTCACTTTTTTCTGCAGTATGAGAAGTAGAGGGCATCAAATAGAGTTTAAATGACACAATACTTGGAAAATATCTCTGGTTCCTGAGTAAAGGTGTTTGGAGGCTGGATGAGAAAAGTACCAGAGCGCTGATCTTAAAAACCCTTGGCCTTTGTATGGCAGCTGTTTCTACTGTTATTTTCCCCTCATCAGGAAATAAAAACCTGAACACCCTCCTTCTCTGCCCCATGAGGAAGCTGACAAAGAGCTGCTCTGAAGAGAAGGAGGTGAGATTGCAGATAGGGAGGATACCAGGAATGGGAAAAGGGGGCTCTGCTTCCAGAATTCTGGAGGAGCTGTAGCTGCAGCCTAGCACATGTGGAGTCTACATGCACCCATTTTCCCTTGTATTGAAATATTAAAAGTGTTTTTAGTTGAATACTAGGAACTAATCATGCTAGTTATTGTTATCAACCAGATTTGATAAGGCAGCTATTTAAAATTCATGTAAGTGTGAAGTTCTGACATGATTGAAATGAAAGTGTTAGTGAGTCAAACACAGTAATTTTGACAACCTGTATGCTATAGCAACTTTCCAGTTTCCTATTCCAGTTGAAGAAAAAACAAACAAACAAAACAATCCCTGTATCAGAACTTCTAAATTAACCTGAAAAAATCAGCTGCTTCAAAACAATATCGGAATCATAAGATACAACAATCAAACAGACTATTTTAGTGATTCTCTTATTGGGAGCAACCTGTTTGTTGGCCAGAGACTGACAGGCCAGCAAATACACCTTTTCGTCACACTGGTGTTTGGGCAGGGGACATGGTGTAAGGCCTGCTGCTTTCCCACCATGGAGGGAGTGGTCTAACACCAGTCTGGAGACAATAGCACATCCTAGGAGCTCAGAGATGGAAGAACCACAACAGAACATGGAACAGTTTTCCAAACTAGAAAAGCCTTTGCCTCAAGTATTTTTAACCCACATATTTCAGAACATGTCAGACAATTGATTAGCAATCTGTTGCTGAAGTGATGTATTTATCTGATGCATGGTTTCACTTAGCAGCTACAACACATACAGCAAAGAGTTGAAAAAAAAATGAACTGGAACTCTATACAACATCTTTTATTCAAAACAGATGTATTACTTGGTATATGTTTAACATTCTCCTCATAATCCCAACTTGATCCTTAACCATCATGCATTAGAATGTTGCTTTTAAAGAAGATGAAAATGGGCTGCTAAAATGCTGCCCATATAATCTGAATTATTTTCAGCCCTGTTGTTAAAGCTTAGAGATAAAATTCTCTTTTGAACTAAGGTTGAAGGCATTGTGTTTGATATATTGGTATAATTCCTGCAATATAAATACTCATAAATTAAGTTAGTGGTATGGTATGTTTTCCTGTAATCTGTTTCCAGAATCAATATTTTATTGAATGAACTTCTTATTTTAACTTCTCACTTACTGACCCAGTGGTGCAGCTGTAATGTGTGCTTGATCACTCACTCTCCTTTATTTTTTTTAAAACAGACCTGACTCTGCAGCAGGGTAGATGGGGCAGGTTTTTGGAAGCATTGCACTTAATATGGTGTGGAAAGAGATTGAAAATCACACTATCATGACCTAATGTAGAGACTTCCATCTTAACATCCTGTAGTAATTTAGAAAACGGCTGTATAATGTTCCCCCCATTCTATGGGCAGGAAGACTGAAGCCATAATTATTTCCTTCTTAAAGGATGCTTAACTTTAAGCACCTCCTATTGTATTTACTTTTCTAAATGTGGATTTTATTTTTAAAAACCCTATATACATAGCAATTGTCGTTTAGTTAACTACCCAAGATTTATTGCAAGCTTCTGCCAATGAGTGTGACCTCATGCACAGCAAACGATTGTTTATTCTGAGCAGGTAGAATTATGTCACCTTTTGGGAATGTGCTAATGAAGATGCTCAGCAGTAGTTTTGGTGGCTGGAGTCCATTGGCACCTGAGCTCAGCCTTCTGCTCTAGGTTTTAGCCCTTCTGACTTCCTGAACAAGCCAAACTTCAAGCAGTGGGACTGCCATGTGCTGCTCTCGTTTTAGCCTCTTTCACTTTGCATTACAGTAGCAATGAATTATTTATTATTAGTAATCATATTAGTAGGGTTAACCCTTTTGCTGTATATCCTCCCCAGCAGGCAGTCTTTGATCTGCTTCTGAGGCAGAGGTAGTGACAAAGACAGATGGCAATTTGAAATTGTTCCCTTGGTTGACTTTTGACAAAACTATGACTGCAGAGAAGCAGATTTGTGTGCTTTCTTCCCCTCACTTGTATGGAATTATACAATTCCCATATAACTCTCCACAAGTCAACTGTTTCCTAGAGGCACCTGCCCTTCCTCAGTAAAACCCAAAGACAGATCAGCTTTCTGGTTAAAAATATAGAGAGGAAGAAACAATGGCATGCATTTCAGGAACATTTTAGAGGTTGGCTAAAACAAAATACAACAAAAATTGAAAACCCTAAAACGAGTACTTGAAAAAAGCAACCAAAAATATTCAGTGTTTTTGGTCCTTATGCTCTTACACTTGATGGTTTTCTGCATATCCTGTGAAAGAAACCTTGTTCTGAAAGCAGAATTGCAGCTTTCATCACTTAACCATTCCTGATAGTAGAGAGAAGCTGGAAATACGAAATCTAACATCTGAAACAACAATTTTAAAAAAAAACCTCAAAGTTTCAAATATTATTTTTCCTTCCAGAAAAGCCTGTGATTTTTGTAAATTCTTAGGATTAGGAATACTGAAATACTTTTTTAAAATAATATTAACTACTTATTTATTAAATTCTTATTTAGCATATTTGTATAAAGTAACAATACCTCGATCAGCTCGGGAGCAATGCATAGTTCCTGTGCTGTATCCTTTTCAGGAACACAAAAATTACCAGTAATCAGCATCATTCCACACAGATCTTCAGGTACTCCAGGTCTCCTGGGAGCTCTGGGTTGCTGCAACAAAACCTGTTGCTGCGTCTCTGAGCTGCAGAACCAGGGATTTTACAATTTCCCTCTCCTCAAACAGATCCTCACTCCCTTTTTTCTTTGCCCATGCTTCTTCTGTGTCTGTGCTTTATAAGCTGCACCACATTTAAGCGTGCATTGATCCCACTGTGGGTTTTGGGGGTGGAGGGGGGAATGCAGTGGAAGTACTAACAGAAAAATTGCTCTTTCTGTGGTGGCCAGAACAACTGTATTAGAAACTGCCTTTTTTTTTTTTTTAATCAGCATTTAAAAAGTATTTTCTGATGTGGTAAAAAGTGTTATATAGATGGAGTTCAAGAAGTTGGAGGGTACATGAAAGCATATATTATAAAAGGAAAAGTGGAGTGTTCCATAGTTAGGGGTTCTGTACCTAAAATATCTCTACAGATTAAATTTCCAATTTCTTTGTTCTCAGAAATTTTGTTCCAGATGGGCAAACTGGGAATGAACAAGGTTGAAGTTGAAGCCTTCATAGAAGCAGCCTGAATATTCTGACTTGCACATTCTGGTCAGTAGGTTTATAGGAAGATAATGCTGCCACAAAGACAGCACAGATATTCTGCCAACCTATTTGTAGTCCTAATCCTGAGAAATCCCCTGTAAACAGTGAATATTGACCTCATATGAGGAGGATATGAACCTCATCCCTAGTCTCAGTTTCCTCCATAGACTTGTCCAGCATGTAAACTCCATGAAGACTGGTGTCATTCTCCAGTGGAGACTAAAATGGCATTTGTGAGATCTGATGTTCCAGAGGGCAGCTGTGCAGTGCTATAGCAGGAAGGAAACCGGTCTCCAAAAGATACCACTGTAAGAAAAAAGCAAGGAAAAGCCCAGTCCTGGAAAACAAAACAGAACCAAAAAGTGTGGAAGTCTGGTGAAACAATGATTTGGAGCTGAATAATATTATATCAGTTCTGTATGCTTTTAATAAATAGTTGGAAAGTCTTCCATGAGAAGTTTCTGTTCAGTTTTATCTCAGGGATAGAAGTTGCTCTTTTCCCCCCATAAAGAGCTGAACTTCCTGAGCTGGCACATGTTGGAATTTTTTTCACACTGGCCAAGGAACCTTTCTTTTTTTTGTAAAACACTTCACATTTATGTTCTCACTTCAAACAGAATTAAAGGCATAGGACCCTGCTCCAGAGCCCTCTGAAGATCTGCACACTGACCTCTACATGTTTTAGAGCACTCTTTTTTTGTGCTCCTTTTGTTTTAATTAGTTGCCATTTCTATAACAGAGTTAAGATTCAGAGGACTCAACGCACACAAAGAATATGCAGTTGAGGATGGAAAGGGAAGGATGCTGTGTCCAGCAAAACCAACCTCTGTCTTCCCTGCTACTTGCTGAGTAAGCATGAGGAGAGTTTTCCAGCTCTGCACTGACTGGGTGCGACTGACAGCTCACTGCCGGGTTCCTGCTGCTCCTGGTAAACCACTATTCATCTACTCTCCAATCTACAGAATAAAGGAACCAGATAATCAATGACACTCTCGTCTGTCCATATTTAAACATTTATGGGAGAGATGTTGACAGATGATCTCACCATCTAAACTCCCTTTGTAGTTGATGGGAGGACAAAGACACTTCTGTCTCGTGTTCTGCTATGTGCATTGGCAAGTAAACAAATGGGTATACATATATACAAATGTAAAGGTTATTTTAAATGGTGTCTTGACAAAGCTTAAAGAATAGAATTAGGTGCTCTTTCCTGGCCTTGTTTTTCTTCTCTTTTGTTTTGCCAGTGCAAAGTGAAGTCAGTGGGTTTTGTGTAGCCAGAAAAATAAATCTTTTGAAACTCCGGCAAAAAATATCTACAGCAGATACAATTAAAATTCAGGATAGGTGGCACCTTTCTGGGACTTGTGGGACTGGATATTCTGTTTACAACTAGCTGTTATATTAAGGATGTAAGAATATTTACAGTTAACAAAGCTGAAACTTTGTTTTGGCCACACTAAGGAGGTGTTCAGTGTTCTGCTTCTCTTCTGGGCTTTTGCATCACTGATTCAAAAGCTGCACCGTTGTTAATGCAGAGAGACTGTCTTTTTTGTCCTGTGCCAGTTGATCAACTTTCCCCCTATGCTTCATCCTGCAGTCTCCCTCTGAGGGAGAGCTGCAACTTGAGAGTCACAGACCCCAAGGAGTGCTTAGTTTCCTGAGAAGAGATGAAACCGCTGCTGTGTTTGTACAAAACCATTTATCTTAGTATAAAATCAGTATCTTGTTCAGCCCGAGAAACTTTTCTGACAAGGCTGAACCGAAGTCTCAACCCTCCTTCAACACATGTGATTTTGTCCATCATGAAGGTTGCAAAAACATCTGTCCTGACACACAGGGATCCCTGTCTGGGATCACAGGGAGACTGATTAAAAACCTGGAAGACAGACATTTCCCCGTCTGAGCTTTCTGCCGTGGAAACAGGCACCATAATGCAAACCTGACTGATCTGTTGCAGAGAAAGAAAAAAAAGAAAAAAAAAAAAGAAAAAAAGAAAATGTCTTTGTAGACAGTTGCTGTTCCCTGGTTGTTCCTGAACTGATGGAGCCCTCTCATGTTTCATTAATGTAATCAGTAAGTTGTCACTGTAAGCTGGCAAGGCAGGCAGAGATTTGGGGGAGTCCTTGAAGGCAGACAGAAGGAAGTTATGTACTTAGGAGATCTGTGTTTGTCTGATAACAGCCTAGGCCAATTTGTAGGCCTATGGCATGTTTACCCAGAACTGAAGTGCCATGAAGGCTTTTTTTTATTATGACCTTGATTGCTTTGGTAGGGTGAGCTCACAGAGAGAGGGAATAAACGAGAAGGAAACCAAGCAGGACCAACTGGCCTGTTCCTGCAGGATGCAGTGTCTCTGTGGGTGCAGCTGGGTTCTGCTGCTGCCCATGGTGCTCCTCCCCTGGGCAAGGGTGATGGGAGGATCTCTGCAGCCTCCAATTTCACTGCACAGCTCCTGGTGGCACACCAAATTATGACTGAAAGCTAGGAATTCTCTCCTCTTCTTCGTGTTGTGATATGGAAAAGATTTTACCAGTCCTCTGAAAAAAAGAAAATTCATTTGCATCATTAAAAACTACTCATTTAATACAAAAATCTTCTATTAGAATAAACCGTTTCTTTTATCCACAAAAAGCTGACCATGTTTTCATTTAGCCTTTATCCCATTACTGATGTGTTCATATTTGTGCTACACTTACATAAAGTTTACTGACAAAATATCTTTCCTCTTACATGTTTATGTGTTTCATGGTTGAGCACATCTGTGGAATTGTTTAGATATCAACAAAACTAACATAATACAAGAACTCTGATATTCACTGTGGCTTTCTCTCATAATATCTCTGGATATTATGCTTCAATTATTCCTAAAGATAGGTCTCAGCTCCAGGCTGTTCCCTGCTCTGCAACCTTATGGGGAGGAGGACTAACCTGATGAAGACATTTGGGATGTCTTCATCATGATGATGACATTTGGGTGTATGACTGTGTCCTGGTCAGTTACAGGAACCAGTAAGTCTGCAAACATGAGGTGGGCAACCTGCTGAGCCCTGCAGCTGACACATCCTTATGGAGCTTTATCTTCACAGGGATGCAGAATCCCCCTTTGTAGAGCTTGCCGGGCACTGTATAGGGATGGTTGGCTAATTGGCATTGATCCTTAATGGGAGATGGGTGTCTCCTGTGCCTCTGAAAAGTCTGACTGGAGAAAGTCACTTTTCTCTATCTTAGCAGCCAGTTCTTTCATCACATTTTTTCACACTTTCTAGCTCTGTGAGAACATCATGTTCATACATGAGGGAGGAATCTAACTCTCTGGACCTGGATATCATCAGTTTAATGATACTCTTCAGATAAGGAAAGAAATGCTACATGATGGTGCTTACCCATGCTTGTGACAAAACTTTATCAGATGTTGTACAAGTTTTCATGGAAAATTATCTACAGAGTAGCTTTTATCTTCATAAACGCACACAGGAGAAGTGGTTTGGTTAGATTAGAGCGAGCCCTCAAAAAAAAAAAGTGCTATATCATGCAACTAATACTTAATTTTTAAATCTTCACAGGTGGAGAAGGCACAAATTGATCAGGACAAAGTCACATGTGAACCAGCTGAATTGAGGGAAAAAAAAGGCTCAATATATATCAACTGATGAAACGTACTTGGGAGCCTCCCGGGCTCCAGGCTCAGTTGTCCTGGAACAGCCAACATCTACTTTAGTAAACTCCTGGTCCCTAAACCAGGGTGTTTGCATGCAAATTGTCAGGTGTTTGTGCTGCCAAACTGTGGCCAGGATATATTTGGGAGAGTTTTAGTTGGCCCAGGCCAAGCAGTGCCGGTGAATGCGGTCATGGCACAGTCAGTCCTGTCCCAGGGCACGCGAACAGTTCAGTGTGAAGGTACAAATTTCCATGGCCCTTGGTTCTTAAACGTGCCAAAGCCATGGTCTCACTTACGGTCCTCAGCCACTGCTTCACTGCTGGTGGCCTCTCTGGAGAGATAAACCCCACTTCTTTACCAGAAGGCAGTGGACGAGGCTGCACTGAGAGGCTGTGCAGCCTCCGTGCTCAGAAGCTTTCAAGACCCAGCTGGGTGAAGCCCTGAGCAAGCTGGTCTGACCTCACAGCTGTCCCCACGTTGAGCAGGAGGTTGGACTCGGGTCCCTTCCAACCTGAATTATTCTCTGTGGAACTGGGTCGATCCTGTGTGATTCACTGAGCTACCCCCAGGGCATGCTCGGGCCGTGGAGGTGTCAGTGAGGTGACAGCTGTTTTACAGCACCATCCACAAAGAATGGCTATGAATTGATAGGAAATATGGGCACATTTAAAATGGAAAAAAAATGTGAGTATAATAAACATCTCATTTTATGTCAGTGAGTTAATGCTGAGAAGGTAAAAAAAGAAAATCAGATTCCCCCCCGCCCCAAAGCCTAGTTAACTTCATAGACAGAGATTATCATAGAGGCAGTTCATGAATAACCTTTCTCAACAACAGGACTTGTGGCTTGCATATCATTGTGGTAACACTACTGCAGCTGCTCTTTCAGCAGTTTGGTTTGCACCTATGACCTTCACCCAGCAATTAAAATACATGTCCTGAGTAGTGTGGTGTTTCAACATGCAGAATTTCCTGGGTGGGCTGCAAATCCTTAAGTATGTATTTTTGCAAGTCATTGATGTTTCTGAACCTTTTTGCACAATTGTAGTTCTCACTCTCCTATCTTACAATGTCTCAACATAGTGTATTTTTTAGAAAGCCAAGAGCCAGGTAGGGTTCCCTGGGAAAAACAACAACTAAAAATACTTCTACTCTGTATTCATTCAGTGGCATTGTCCAATACTATATTACACAAGATTAACGATCTAATGTAGCTTGACATTTTACAAGAACATGAAGCATCAGCCAAAATCTGTCATAAGATGTGACACCAGACCTAGAAAGCACTGTAGGGTGATAATAGGCCAATTAGATGTGTCCGTTTGTGTTACCAGCAGGCAGTGAAAGGCAGATGTTTCATCCTCCCCTCCAGATTCACCCTCTGAACTTGTTGTGAATGAGACACCAAAACGGTGAGTTACTCAGCCTGTTTGTCAACAGCAGCAAGGGCCAAATTCTGCCCCTTACCTGGCACAAGTCATTATTTATGGACTTAGTGGGAACTTCTGGACTACTCAGTGTATTCTAATTAGCTGGGTGTCTTCTGAAAATGGTTGCCACTATTCCCATTTTGAGATCGTAGCACTGATTAAAGGCAGCAATGCTCCTCTGGAGTGGCTATGTAGTTATTAAGAAGTATCCTAAATGTAAAAGATAAACTCTGGCAACAAGTTTTAATCACCAACAGCTGGGGCTAAATATGAAAGATAAGCCTAAAGTTAAAATACCATCCATTTCATAAGCTATCTGGCTGTCTTTCCTTTCCTGCTTATTTAACACCGTTTTGTACAGGCCATTCTTTTTTGGGTTTTCCATTCAATATGGACAGTTTGCCTCCTTTTCCCAGCTTCTGACCCCACAGTTTCCTGAAGAGATGTGGTGTGACCCAGCTGTACCGGGGCCCTGGAGGTGTCAGGGTTGAGTGGGACAAATTCTGCAGACTTTGTTCATGGATTTGCTCTCCTGCAAAATTCACCTGTGACAGATTGCACATGACTCTTGCTACCGTGATTCTCTGGTTTTGGTGGAGCCATGTGCTTGAGTACGAATTGATAGGTCACTTGGACCTGATCTAGCATTTGATTTTCCTGTTTTTCCCCTTTTCCTTTAAATTACTTGGAAATTTAAAACTACTTACTTAAGTCATAATATGGAAGGATGCAATATAGAGGTAAGCTGGCAATGATAGCTGATTGGCTGCATCTGGTTATTTAAAAAGAGGAAAAAAATATCATAATTCATTATGTCTTTTGTGGCTCTTCAACATTGTTTACATCATATATCATATTTCTTGTATCTACTAGCTTTTCAGTAGGAAAAAATAGATTTATCTTCATTGACATTAACTTAATCATAGGAAAACCAGAGTGCTAAATTAGGTGTACACTTGGGATTTCTGTATCAAAACCCCTGTAATACTAAATCCTTCTCCACACAGGGTTGCCCTTTCAAAACCAGGTACAACTCATGTAGGCACCTGATCTTTGTGTCCTTTTAGAACACCTCCTCCATAATTACACCAAGGCACACAGCTTTAGTTCTTCCCTCAATGAAGTCAGGGGCAAAATCTCTGCTGCCTGTAATAGAGAAGGAACCAGTGCTACTTAAAAGTACATAGAAATTTTTCGTCTGGTTTTAGTAGATGCTGGAATAAGCCCCATTCTCCCCCTGACACACTTAGTTTGAGCTTTCACGACAGACATTTCCCTGCAGCTGATGTTCAGTTTACACTGGTTGTGATGTTCTAAATCTTTATTGCTGATTACACAGAGTAGCCTTGCCAGATGAAGAGGCAAAGGAAATGTGGGTGTCTGGTTCTCAATCCTTCCTCTCAGTATTAAGTTAAATATCTTTCTAGTCAAAGAAGGCTTGACCCAAACGCTGCTGAAATCAGTGGAAAGATCCACTGAGAAGGGTTTCTAGTAAGGTCCACCATTCTGAAGGCAACTGACTCACACATAGCCATTCCTTCCTGATAGATATTTGCAGCTGGGGCTAATAATAGTCCTTAATGTTCTTTCCAATAAATCTCCTGTCATATGTTTAGTATGTCCAGTGTTAACTTACATTTCAAACACTAAATATGTTCATCTCTATTAGGAGTTATCAGATGTAAACACATCAAAATGCTGTGACTATTTAACCCTTGCAAACTAAAATAATTCTGTAGAATCCAACTCTGGATAGAATTCTTTCCCTTTTTAGCACCTTTTGATGGAAATAAATTTATACTGGCCTTTGAAAATGGTCTTTATCGGGTTCTCTAGGAGACACTGTCATTCCAGTTCTTTGCTTTTGGTTTTTGTGGTTTTTCGGGTTTTTTTTTGTTTTTTTGTTTTTTTCTGGAGCACCTCTATATATCATATTATCTGCCAAAATCACACGTAAGTGGAAGGGAGGTTTGAATATTTACTACATATTTTACAATGCAAATTTTCCTTAAAAGTTGATTTATGAATAAATTTTCCATTTTCCAGGCTCACTTCCTGTATCCCTCTTGTCTATCTGTTTCTGACAGAAGCAAAATCCTGCTGCTGACTGAAGGACAGGCCTCACTGCTGACTGAGGGACAGGACATAGAGAAGAGGAGGTGGATATGTCACTAGAATTTCTTCCTCTTCCTCCTTGTAACAAGACACATTTTGCAGAACGAGTGTCAGCTGTGAAAGCAGAATAGGTTTCCTTTCAAAGACTCACTGAAGTTTTGAACTGAGGGAGGGGTTTAGTCCTGGCCCTCTCCCAAGCAGGAACACCTTTTGTTTTTCGAACTAAAAGTCGAACTAAAAGTCTCTCTCGGAAAAGTGCGTTAGCATTAGCGAACACTCTCCTGTCACTGTGGGATACAGCACTTTAAATCAGCTATTTCATGATGGAATTTTCCTCCCCTTCCTCAGAGGCTGTGAACTGTTCAAGTTAAGTCAAGCAGAGCATTGGCAGTGCTCATAGTCCACTTGGCAGGCGAGCAGCAAATGACTCTCGGCTGGGATTCTGTCCCAGAACAACTATCCCTATTGAAAACCTTAGCTAAGATGAGAAGCACCACATCTGTAATCTATACATTTATTCTGCAGACCTCCTAAAATAAGGACAGATAAATATAGAAACCTGTTGGGGCCAGCACATGGGGAAAAAACTTTTATTTGAAGGGGGAAGAACACACAGATGGCAATGTCCTGGGTTTGAGGTAAATCCCAGCCCTGCTGCCAGCCTGCTGTGCAAGCATAGGTGGCATTTGCACCTAGGTAGCTTTTTGAAGTTCCTCTGGGGGGGTTACCGTAGTGAGGAAGGTATGAAACTAGTGTGGCCGTGAGGAAAGATACATCTGTGTCAGTGTTGTCTGTTTTGGTCCATTACCACATCTCACAGTTGAGGAGCTCACAACACTAAGAGGGAATCCAGGCACTGGAAGTTGGTTTTCTGAAGACCAGAGTCCTGCTTCTGCCACATCCCTTGTTTGTGGTTGTAGGAAAGTTGCTTCTCCATCTGACATCTCTCTCTCCTCTGTTCACTGGCCAGTTAGGTGGTGCAGGGGGGGACACACAACATGCTGTAGCAGGTCTCAACCTCTGTAATCCCGTAAAATATCCTACATTAGTTTTCAGGAAATGATCTGCTGGGGCAGCTCTGGGCAGCATGTGCTACTCAGGAGGGATCACAGGCTCAGGCAGTGCTGTTGGATGCAACCTGCTTTACTGATGGAGAGAGAGATGTAGGAAAGCAGACGAGAAACACATTCACTTGAACAGCATAGCAGCCTGGCACCTACTCAGGCTACATGCACTGATGGGATAGATCTAACAGCCCCATGTTTGTCTTTTCATTCCTGTCCTTAACTGCAGCATCAGCCCTCAGATAACTTGACCACAATACCAGTGTCAGTATCAGAAAGTAGCACGAAGCCCAGCTGGCCATCTTGCTCTGAAGTGTGAACAGTCTGGAACATTTCCATAGCCTGGAATGTGGCTTTTTACAACAGGGAAAATCACTCCAAGGGACTCCCAAAAAATCCAGTGACTCTGCATCATGCATGAAATTGTCTACTTCATCCAGACAAGTGATAGAAAAAAAATCTGCATCAGCATGAATACTTGTAACATGAGGATAAGTAATGCTTTCTGCAGGGTGAGTGCATGTGTCATTCCTTGTGAGCCCTCTGAAACTCCAGAGGGAAGGCACGGCAAAAGTACAGCACATTACCATCTGAAAAACCAGAAGCTGAACAGATAAAATCCTGGAGACAACAGAACCCTGGGTGTGCAGTATGGCAACTCTAATCTGCTGCACTGAGACTTGGCACTTGCAGAGATAATCACTGGAGCTGTGGCAGGGTTAAATGTTGAATTAATACACATGATAGGTCATCATCCTTTCGTCTTTCCTTCTCGGAGGAAGTAAATAAATCTGTCAGCTTAATCTAGCACATTAACCTTAATCCTACAATTTACTTACTAGAGGATTTGTATAATCTGCCCGATAAATAAGGACAGTAATTATTCCTGCTACAGAGGGCTGTGAGAAATATTTGCAATGAAGCTCGAAGCTGGATTTAAAAACCCTTTTGATTTTATTAGAAACACAAAACTCTGGCCAGGTTTCCTGGAAAATTCCACGGGGCCCAATGCAGGTGGAAGCTAATTTTCTGTATGTGGATATGTTTGCTTAGCCAAAGTGTAGACTGAGGGTTGCACGTGGTCCTGAATATGAAGGAGGAAGAACCTCTAGGAATATGTTTGCAGGAGCACACTGGAGGAACAGCCTTGTGCTTCTGCTGTCTGAACAGCCACTACATAATCCCACCAAGAAGTCTCATGGTGGAGAGCAGAAACACAGCCCTGTCCAGCCCCTGTCTGCTACAGGCCTTATTGCCTTCTCCACACCTCCCTGATCTGTTGTATCAAAGCTGTTCCTTTAACTTCCCTGTTAGGAGAAGAATTTAAAACATGATTTGAATGATCAGAAATCCAACCGAGACAATTAGCAGGACTGCAAGGCAAAGTCCTGGAGGACTTCAGCGACTCCTTTGAAGAAAAAACCCTGTTCTTCTCACAGCAGTGAGTGATTTTCCATTTCTTCCTGGACAGAAAAATGTTTTTCAGAGTTTAGCACGGTGCCCTTTGAGGGCTCATCAAGAGCACCCTTTCAATTCCCCAAAACTCCTGTTTTCCTGGATTATATGGGAAGGGCAAACACTTCACTCTTTCCTGAACACTGGATATCATGGGTATTCACCAGCATGTCTCATTGCAAACACAGCCAAGATTAGAAGTTGAAAATAAACCAGTCCTACTTCCTGGAGAAGTTCTTTTTTTGCTATTTCTCATTGCCAAAGGTGTATTGGTAAGGATGAAAGACACAGAGAAGTCGGGTTTAATGTCTGTGATTGTCCCTAAATGCACTCACACACAAAGCTTGATTTAGAATCTTGGGGTGAAGGGACATTTGGACAATTCCCATTATTGATGCTGCTCCAAGTGTCTGCACTGAGCACACACACGTGGAGGGCTCCTGGCTGCCCATGCCCATCTGCTGCCCTGGCAGGGTGCCCACACAGACTCTAGCTGGCCACTGGTCCCAGGACACAGGTATTCTGCAGCACGGGGGTCACTGAGGCCACACTTTAAACAAGGTTAACACCATCTCTTCAGCGGGACAACCTTCCTGGTGGGTAATTAATTGAGTTTCCAGCAGCATCTGTCAGCTGTTTGCAACAGGCTGGTTTGCCTGACTAAGCAGGCACGATGATACTGCTCTTGTTTCCTCTGGGGTGTCAGGGTGGGGGCTTTGGCTGTATACAAGGTGATTATGTAGGAACAAGGCTTTTGAGTGCTCAGTTCCCATACGTACATGGGAGGCAGACAACAAAGGGCAGCAGCTTTGAGACGGCTTTTACAGAGACAGGACAGCCAGCCTTGTAGTAATGGGTTTCTGTTCAGTTTTTGTTGTGTTTCACAAATGGTTCATTCCTGTTTCCCCCCTTCTTCTCCCCTTGTTGTGGTCGGTCCCATCCCGAGGTGTCTCCTCCCCATCCCTGTGTCCACCTATCCTGACCCTGTCCAGGTTTTGTGGTCCCGAATCACCTGTCCATCTCTCCCCTCACCCAGCCTGTCTTCCCAAGGGCCAATCCCCTGCCTGTACCACCCCCTGCCCCCATCAGCTTAAAAGCTACCGTGGGACCCCCCCGTTCCTCCTCTTTGCCAACCTAGGCTTGGGGAAAAGAAAGGCCTCTGACCAACCCAGGAGAGAGAGCCTTCTCTAATTCCTTGCTTCCAGCCTCGGCACTTCAAGGACTGCAGGCACAGACAGCTCTGTCCTGCCCCGTCTCTCGGACTGCTGGCATTCCCAGAGTGGAACCCCTGGCACCTGGGGATGGCATTTTGAGCTAGCTGGATCCAATCAGCCCCTAGTGTCACAGCCTAGCTCAACCTGGAACTGAAGAAATCTTAACACAGAACAGAATCAAAAAGGTTTAAAGATCTAAATTCATTCACAGAAAGGAAATTGCTGCAGCTGTTTCCAGAAGTGTTTGCAGCAGGGGAATCTTTTGAGGGACTGTGGTCGTGTGTAGGGGCCTGTTTTAGTGGGTTGTGTCATATCACCCTATTCCATAGGGGTCCTTTTAGGAGGGGTCTCCAAACCCTCCTCAGCTAACCGTGGCTTCACACACTTCTATGAGCAATGTGGTAACTCTCACACACAGTCTACCACATCCAGAAACAAGGCATCAACACTTTTAATAATAACTTCTCAGAGTGCATGCTATTTTTACTGTTTATTTAAAGACTTCAGTAGCTTCCTCAGCACCTACAGCACCTTACAGACACTTTCTAATCACACCACGGGTAGAACTCCAAGTCCAAATCCTGGAGTGTTCTCTGGAGCACAGAAGAGAGATAGCTGTCTTTGGATGGGTGGGAAGCTGCCTGTAATACTGCTCTAAAGCACCTATTACTTGTATCTTCTTTGAAGCAAGCCCAACTTTGGTTACTCCACCTAATTTAGAAGCCCTTTCAGGACTGTTTCTATAGCTACTTTCACCTTTAAGAGGGCCATGCAGAGGGCTGGGACCTGGCTCTCCTTCAGAAATGAGTACCCATGAGGCACACGAGGTTATTGCCTCCACTCGTCCTGCCATGTCAGAGCAGCTGCCTTAGCCATGTCTGGAACCAAGGGCACACTGGGGCCTCCACCTGTGCAAACTCCACCTACTGCTCCAGGAGCCACATTTAGGCTCAGCTTGAGGGCTTTGTTTCTGTCATGCAGAAAACCCAACTGTGCTGGCTTTCTGCTCTGGCTCTTGCTGCCTTGGTTTCCTGAGTCACCTCTCTGTATGGCCGCTAAAGCTGTGCTTTGGGTACCTGTGCGCCCAGGCCAGTCTCTGGTCATTTTCCCTGGCTGGAGAGATGGCATTAGGTAGCCTTGTTTTTAGCCTTTCCAGGCTTGTTTCACACAGTTCCTGATGGTGCTCTCTGGAGCCAGCTCATCATCTTTCCTGGACTGAGACTGTGGGTGGGTCTGGGCACTGCTCCAGCCCTGCTCACTGCCCAAGGATGGCCTGTGCTGGGGTCACCCTCAGCAGGTGACTTGTTCCCCTAGGAGTCCTGCTGTGGCTGGAACCTGGGTTTCCATGGCTCCTGCTTCTACGGAGAGCATGGAGGTGTTCTGAGTTTGGTTTTTTGGGGGGTGGAATGAAACATGTGACACCCTTTTGTTTCTTGCAGGGAAGCAAGAAGATGTTTCTTGTTAATTGCGTCAAAAGACAATCACAGTGTGTGGAGAGGCACAGCAGAAGAAAAGGACATCATTCAGCATCTTCTCTGATTTATGGACTGTTTCTGAATGAACTGTTTAACAATAGCATTTGTTCCCATAATACCCTTTAAGTGCAGATGGCTGATTTACTTCCCTGATGTTCCCATCAGGATGCAGACCCAAGCCCTGCGTGGCAGGGGGATTATGGTTCTTGCTGGGTGGCTGAAGTCACGAGTGCTTTGGCCTCTTGCAGCCACCTGAGGCACGTGGCAGTCACCCAACAACGCACCACCCGTCAGCTCCTATTGCTGAGCTGTGTGCCCTGCTGAAATGCAGCCTTGTCAAAAGTCCCTCTGCATTATTAGCAGGAAGGCCACCCGGGACACGTGGAGTGGAACCTGGAGTACCGAGCGCGACGTTCGTGGGGCACAGCAGTGCTCCCGATGTGCTGAGCAGCTCGTGTGCCCTGGGAGTGATGGTGTGGTGGCCTAAAGCCTGCAAGGACTGTGCACAACATCAGCTCCAGCCAAGTAAATGGTGTTGGTGGTGAGGAGACCTATTTTGCCTTTCCCTGGACAAACCCTGTGAAACAGGAGCTGCAGAGCCCTCAGTCAATTACTTGCTGTCACAGATGCTTGAGAAAGGGGGAAAATATGACTGGGTTTAATTATCATCAACTGATTTCCTAATTACCTGTTCCTAGTTAGGTGAGAAGACCACCAGCAATTACTCCCTTGATCTCCTCTATGGATGAAGAGAGAGTGACCAGATATAGAATCACAGAATCATTTAGGTTAGAAAAGACCTCCAAGATCATCGAGTCCAGCCCGTGACTGATTCCCACCTTGTCAACCAGATCAGAGCACTGAGTGCTTGGACACCTCCGGGGAAGGGGACACCATCACCTCCCTGGGCAGCCCCTTCTAATGCCTGACCACCCTTTCAGTGAAGAAATGCTTCCTCGTGTTCAACTGAGCCTCCCCTGGCACAGCTTGAGGCTGTGTCCTCTTGCCCGGTCAGATCACTTAAATCCAGGTGTAACTTACAACTCCTTGCCAGAAGTGCCCTCTGCAGTGTCTTTCCCCATCAGGACTGTCCCTGTCTCAAAGATGAGCTGCAGGAAGGTGGTTGTGGCTGTGTGAAGGCACCTATAAAGGATCAGAGACACGTTTTGGTAACGTGTTCCTGTAGGTTGTCTCTATTGATGTGATTGTATTAAGTCTGAGCAGCGGCAGCTCAGGGGGTACAAGGACATGTGAGGTAGAGGCTGTTTCACGGGTGGAACAATCTAATGGAATTCTGAAGCCAGATAGGAAAAGTACCAAAAAGCCAACCTAACTTTTAGAAAAAGGTTTGGCTATTATTGCAATGCCCTGAAGCTTTTGACATAAAGGGAAGTACAAGTGACAAGTTCTATAATGATCTGGGCAGGGAGGCTGCCATGGCATTGTAATTAATACTTAGAAGTGGACAGTGATTGTGGTCAGCCTCTGGAGTTATTGCAGTTGGGGTTTTCTGCACCTCTACTGGCAGGTTAAAGGCAGTCATAACTCAAGTTTCACTGTGCTCATGAATTTGGTGACAGAGGAGCAAGATAAAATCAGTTGTGAAATGCCACTTTGGCTACTACCAGGGGTTTCACTGCAAGAGAACAGTTTCTTTTTACTTAGTTATTACTCTGTTACTACTGGTGAAGAGAAAAAATTAGCAAATATATTTTGCTGTTCTTCATTGTAGTGGTTGCACACCTTTTTTAACTGGTGTTTCTGATGGACTTTACCAAAACTGCATATTGTGATTTGGGGCTGAGGTGGGCAGAATAATGTGTTTAATACTTTGAAAAAGTGGATTCTTAATACCCAGGTTTGAAGTGTTTCTGTTAGAGGCATTGTGCTTGTATTTAAGTAATTCTTATTTGAGGACTCAAGGTACTGTGGCATTGGGGAGTGGGAGATGTGTTGGGTTTGACATACACAGACCACCAAAAAACCCAGTATGGAATTACTTCTTTTGACATTTTGGATGTTTTGAATTGCAAGATATAGGAAAGATTATGCACCAATTTTAAGAAGCATGTGTTCAAAAGCCATAAAGACTTAACATGAATGATGTGACAGTGTTTTAAAGATACTTTTAAGTCATGCACTTGTATGGTTTGTTTGGTGAATTGTTCATTTTGAAAGTGAGGTGGTTATTTATTTAGAAGAGGAACAAGCAGCATATATTATTTTGTTATCTATTCTTTACATTGTTCCCAGAAGGGAAAAGACCTTTCTTTCAGACTTTCATTCTTCTGAACTTGTGCAATGTGACCATGACAAATTAACCAACCTGGAATCTGGTAACAGTGCAATACAGCTGACTTCCTTAACTCCCTGTGATCTTGAAAACATAATACTTAATCAACAAGAGATTGTTGCTCTGGCCTAGAGAAGGCCTTGCTAATACTTTATTTATAATAAGGACAGACTTGCGTACAGCTCCGTCCTTGTGGCTTGTCTGTCCCTGAGATGCCAAACTTGCCTAAGGCAACTACTGTTTCTAAATTTTATTAAGCAAAGAAGCCCTTGAGGTGTATTTGAGTCTGAGACCTCACTTACCTGACCAAGTAAACAATGTCATGTGTCCCTTCCCCCCTGCAAAGGAGGGGAATATCTTATTGCTGTGTTACAACCTCTCTAGCTCCTTCCTGTGGCATGGAAGACTGCACAGATTTTTCCTTCTAGGAAGGTCTCTTATACTGCACAGGTGAAGGTGGGCTCAGTGCAGTAACCGCAGGTACCTCTACCTTCTTAAATTGCATACTTTAAAAACGCCTTTTTAAAGAGAAGTCCTTTGTTCTGGTTTTGCATAAGATGCTACAGAGTAACACCCTAGTTTAGGGTTTAGGATATTGTTGATCTTTTACTTCAATATAAATGCCTAGATCCCTCAGAAGGGGAAGGGGGTAAAGGGAGGATTATTGTACTTACAGTACTTTCAGATATATGGCCTGTTTAGTTCAAATCCCATAGTCTGGAAGCAGAGGTGTCTATGCAGAGGCATGGCTAAATTGCAGAAGGAAAAATGCCTGACAGTTGGTCTTTACGTGAAAAGGCAGCAATTTCACTTAAACTGAGGAGAATCCTTTCCATTGGGGTCATATTTCTGGGTGCATATATTTTACTTCTCCTTTGCACCTTTATTGTAGTGTCCAAATGTTTCTCCATAAAACATTTTTTTACAGACTGCAGAATGTTGCTTAGGTAAGAAAGTGCACTTACCCGTGCACTTCTTGTCCATGCAGTCTCACCACTCCTAGAAAGGAAAATCCTTCCCAACTTAGAGCCTGGATTGGTTAAAAATTGTGATTAGAAGTCATCCAAGCAACATGGAAATCTGGCTTCCTGTCTTAACCTCTTCAGAAAAAAACTGACTAGGAGATAGTGCCACAGGATTTCTTATATAATAAACTCCATACCCCCCTCTTTAGGAGAGTTATTTGAAGTAGCCTTTCATTTAGGGCTGTATGCCTAGTGCTGGGTTTTTCTCTCATTCCTCTTCCCCTCAGCTCATGGCTGGTAGATAGCTATTGACACTCCTGTATCCACATCCATCCTGCAGCTGTGCAGAAGCTTTAATATGTGAAAAGTGCCATACTGAAGTATAACGTGTGACATCGGTCTGTGTGAGGAAGTTGTGAAGTACCTTATTACAGCAGAGTGCATTTCACCTGAAAAGCCTCCTGCAAGGTGGTTCCCACTTAACTGCTCAAGTTCTCTGTGCTTGTAGCTCACTCAGTCTGCTGTCTCTAACTAGTAGAGGGAGATGTGCTTGCTGTAGGAAGGCAGCAACCTTTAGGTCCTTTCAAGATATGTCTTAGTGCTTAGCTGATGGATTTTGTTTATTGACATCATCCATAGGGAAGTTAAATTCTTTCAGAACTTGGGAGGTCCAGATCGACTCGAAGTTCAATACAATGTAAAAACAGAACTGGTAGCACAGAAGGAAACAAAGGTCTCCATTTGTCAGCAAACTAATTGTGCAATAAGTTGCCTTCAAGAATCCTTGCAGAACGGAAGTGTCATGGTAGAAGAATGCTGTAAATAATGAGAGGGTTTTTTTGTTTTTCAGATCTAGGCTAGTAGTTCAGTGTGCAGATTTTATTAATAACTCAGGGGATGGTGCAGCAGCTAGAACATGGGTATTAGTTCTGAAGTAAAGGAATAATGCTGGGAAGACTCACCTCCTTAATTTCTGTGGGCAGCAGGTGCACTTGGATTGGTTTAGCATTAGTGTAACTCCGTAGGATTTCCTGTTTAAGCAGTATTAGATGGCAAACATCTCTAAACTCCTCAGTCACAGACACACTTAATTAGTATGGATCAAAGCAAACTACTTTCTTAATACTTTCCCCCTCCCTGTCCTAAGTACCCCAAAGTGCAGCTCTGGGCATGTCAGGAGGCAACTTTACTGTGCATGGTGAGGAAAGCTAAGGGCAATCTTGGTTATTTTGCCCAAAAGTTCATTTGGTAGCATGGCATCAAACTGCAAAGCATCATGGAATAAAAAGTGTTGCTGGGTGTGTTCTGCTTCAGCTGGGAGTTTCTGAGTTCCAGGCATGAGCAGTTTGGGATGACCTGACTGCAAGTGTCCCTTAATGGCCTGTATCCCGTGTCACTCTGGGTTCATCAGCTTGGCCTGACGGTGGGCCGGAGTGGAAAGTGAATCTGAGTCAGATGTGAGCACTTTATCACTTTTCTATGGAATTAGGCAGGCAGCAGAATGTGAAGGCTGTGCCACTTCTTGCTTTTGAGCCAGCTCTGTGCTGGCTGCAGGACAGCAGGTACCAGACCCCGTGTAAGATCAGGAGTGCTGTGAGCAGGTAACTGATCTGGAAGCCAAGGCTGAATCCATACTTCAACATTTCGGGAACAGACATGAGGTGGCAAAGCATTCATAGCAGAAAAATTCATTATGTCATGAAGGCTGAGGCACCTTTTTGTCTGTCAAAAGGAGCCCAAAGCCAGAATTGCTTTATTGTCAAGTCCTGATCTTGGGGCAGTGAGTAGATAGGTAGACTAAGCCTTGATCTCCCATAGTTACCATCAGGAATCTTCCTGTGAATTCTCCTTTACTAGGCCTTTCAGTGTTCAGGCTCCAGCAGAGATTCCTTGTGTAGAAAGTCAATATTGTAACTTGTTCTTGAGCTGTTTACTTCTGTTTGAGGAAGTACAAGTTCCACCAGAGTTGACTCTTGGTGGTTCACAACAGAGCTTTATCCTGGAGTAGGGAGAGAGATCCAAGTATCCCCAGAATGTGCACAAATC
The DNA here is from genome assembly GCA_013400495.1 of Nicator chloris. Classification (NCBI taxonomy): domain Eukaryota; kingdom Metazoa; phylum Chordata; class Aves; order Passeriformes; family Pycnonotidae; genus Nicator; species Nicator chloris. The sequence goes on along the minus strand of WAAE01003886.1, from coordinate 52,557 downwards.
CATATCTCTGTCTTTTCTGGTAGACCCTGCTGGCAGGAACAGAAGTAGAAAACAGTGTTTACTTTCAAAGAATGTCTTAACACAATTTTTTTCTCTAGCTTCTTCTGAGCTTTTCTAGTGAAGATGCTCATTGACTAGATCAGTGAATAATTCACTCTCGACGTTTGGCCAGAAGTTATGGGAATTTGTATGATACTATTATGTTAGATTTATCACACTAGGTTTTTTCCCACTGCTTCCAGGAGGAAGGTTTCCAATCAATAAAGTATGAACTAGTAAGTTTACAAATCAGGATTCATCCTGTGCTGTGCTACTACATGTTTGTTCCCATAGTTCCAAACATAATTAATATGACTATCCAATATATTTATGTAACTGTGGACTAAAGACCCAAACAGCAAAACCAAAAAGTGTTTTAATAGAAAACAAAGATTTAACAAAAATTCTCCCTTCCTGCCTCCTACATTTCTAGTCCTGCAGGTGCAGCCCACATAAGAGAATAGGAAGGCTTTTTTATGGATAAGATTCAGATTTTCATGGACTCAGAACATATATGTTTCAGATATACTCAGTGACTCTGACAACTCTCCAATTCCTGGTTTGCTTTGTGGTAGTTTTTTCTATTTTTTTTCAAATGGCACTTGAAATTTAAATTGGTGTTAGTGGCTACAGAGATTTAGATTTTTTTTTCAGACTTTCAGAAAATGAGCATCCATTTTTCTAGTAAGAAACCTTCTTACTCTGAATCCTTTGAATATGCACATTTTTATGAAAGCTCTTCTCATCCAAATACTTCAAAATAAAAAAGGAAAAAACATTTCTTCTATTCAGAAGAGTAATGACTGAGTTTTAGAAATCAAAGGTAGAAGTTGGCACCAAAAGTTCATAATATTTTGGGATTACTCCCTGAATACATTCATATTCTAATAATACTGTATTTAGTTTTTCTTTCAATTTTTGTCCTTTTCTTCTTTTCCTTATTGTTGGAGAGAAGCCCATAAAAGTTAAATAGAAGAAGGAGGCATGCCAAATAGTAAAAATCACTCTGAACAGAACCTCTTTGATATTTTGTGCCAAAAAGCCCATTACAGCTCTGGAATTCGTGGTGAAATAACAGTTTATGCTGCACTATTCTCATGCAGCTACTAAAATTCTTGTTCATTTTAAGAGCTTAGCACCTGCTCCACCTTCCATGGGCTTCCAAGATGGTTTACCAGACACATCTGCTCAAGCAGAGGCAAGGATGGACTGAATTGACTGGAGTTCAAAGTCTTCCTGAAATACCTTTTCTGTCATTCTCCCTGTATAAATTGCTTGTCAAACAATTCCAGGTTTGTGGCAACCTGTGCTGTGTTTGTGCAGCTGGAGGGATCAGCACATGAAAGACAGGGAGGCTCTTTTGGAGGAGGGGGAAGGACCAAGGAGGTTCAAAACCAAGAGCAGCTCTTGTGAACACAGATCTATAAAGTTGAGCTCCCACGTTGGTTTTGATCAGATTTGGTGAATACCTGCTGAATTGATCAAAAGTTCCCATTATTCAATATATTTGAAAAACATGCCTGTGCTTTGATGTTGATGGTTTATTTGCTATATAAACCTGGGCCTGTGTTGCTGCCCTTCCCTGTAAGGTGTCAGCATTAAAGCAGGCTCAGGCTGCTGAAAGGAGCTCTGAGGCTCGCTGGAAACAGGGCTGTGCTCCTGCTTTTGTGTGTGAAGTGTGGAGTATGGAATGCAGTGTCAAACTGGATTATGGCACCTTGCAAAGAGGGGGCAGGTAGAGATCTAGACAGCAGGAATTCAGTCACCTGTTTGATGCCACGTGTATCAGAGGTGAACAGCTGCTAGGGGATGTCCTGATAAATGTAGTTAACAGAATATTGCTGTCACTGATTTTATTCAGTCTCCTGTCCAGAGCTAGGTGAAACAAAATGGAAGTGGAATGATTTGCAGCTGGAGACTGGATGTAGACAGGGAGGTGGTGCCACAGCAGCAGTTGCTGAGATGGGATGTGGGTGTCTTGGGGTCTATGGCATTGACATTTGCTGCTGTGAATTCACATTTGGCTTGACAACTATCAACCAACTGCACAAGGTGTCTTGACATTGTTTTCTTGGGAAAAAAAACCCAAAACAACAGGATATAGAGGAGTGTAAGGTAGAGGAACTTAACTGGCTAAAATACAGAATAAGCTAATGAGTCATACCAGCGATTTAAACAATGTACCAGTACTTCTGGGAAAAGTACAGAAGGCCTTAAATAGTCATTGGAAAAGCTGAGGTTGGAAAATACCCAGTAATATAAACAGACTGCTCCTATGAATCTGAAGACACGACACCTTTCAAACTTGGTAGCTCAAGGTAGGTGCTGAACTTAGCCTCAGTTTAGGAATAAGAATTGCTGATCAAATGCTAGGGAAAAAACACTGTTATTTAAAAGAAGTCAGGATTTTTATTTTAAGCAGGCTTTGGTAGAAGGGGATGAACAAAACTGTTTTATTCTGATGGGTGTTTCTTGAAATAAAATGTAGGTGGCAATCAGGTAAAGCATCTTAAGGGATGGTGATGCCATTACTTGCTTTTGGAAATTGTGACGTGTCAGTGAATTCAGCTTAAAGATTGGAATCTCCAGTTTGTTCAAAATGAATAAATGAATCCTCATCAACACAATGCCAGAGTCACCTTAAGAACAAATCTTATACCAGGAGAGGTAATTGCTCCCATTAATTCAGAGTGTTCTCCCCCTGCTCAAGAAAACTTCTCTGCAGACACCCACAGTGATGTACACAAGCTGCTGCAAGGTGAGGCATTTCTTAACAGGAGGGAAAAAACACAGAAGGGACCCTCCATTCCCCCTGGTGTCCTGGCTGCCTTAGGGAAGACTGTGGAGGCTGTGATGAAGTCATGAAGTGGGGTATGAACAGTTTGAGGAGAGTACAAAACTCACTGGGGCAGTTGAATAGTTATGAAAATTATTTACTGGAATGATGGAGTCTCTCTTTTTTTCTGTTGCAAATGGGATGTTTCTATGCTGGCACTCATTTCAGGACAGGCCCATCTTAAGGATTCTTGGTAAAATGGACAGTTAAAAGCTTTTATTCATGATGTGAGATTAATAATGGCTATACTTGACCATGTGTGCTGTAATTCTTTTAATAGCTTCATTCCATTATCAACTATTTATTAAAAAGATTTCACCACAGATATGGGCTTTATGGAGATTACTGTGCACTATACTTAATTACCAGATGTTCAGTATGTTTACAGTATATCTGGTATTCAAGTAAACTACTCCGTGTGAAAACCATCTAAAATGAACAGTTAAAATACCACTGTAAAGCTTTGTATTATAATAACTGGAAATGGAAAGTCCAGCTGGGCAGTGTTATGAAACTAAAACTACAAAATTTCAGTCCTACTCCAAAATAACACTATTAAACTCCAGTAAAAATGTGTTTTGCTGTCTGAATTTACCTTATGCATTCAGTCCATCAGATAAACCATCACCCATGTGTTTTTCATATTCTTTTGGTTAGTTTATTGCTGTCTTTCATCAAAACTATACAAACTCAACTATGTGCTCAACTTTGAAACCAAACTTTGGAGTTTTATGGTTAGGAAGTTCTAAAATGAAGACATGCCAAAGTCCAGGATAAGTGTTTTGCATTGTCTCGGTGCAATCATGTAGCTTTCTTAAAATTCTGTTTTCCAGGCAATTTTTTATTACTCATTAACTCAGATCTCTTTAAATTTACCCCTTTTAGACACATATAACTAGCAAAGTTATCTAAGCCTAAGGCCAATCTGATATAAGCTCAACTCACCACGTTAAAAGAGGAAACATTTTTCTCTTTGTGTCTCAAGAATTTGGCTAATCTAGAATCTTTCTGATTTTGAGTCTACTTTAATTCCTATTTTACATCACTTTGTACTGGGCTGACATTGTTTTTCCACTTAAATAATCCTTCTCCTTCCCTATTATTGATTTTGGGCAATTGTACTACTTTAGACTCCCCGTTGAGTCTTATTTAATCCTAAGCTAAGTAAGTCAAGCTGTTTTCCAGTCTTTCTATTCCTCTGGTAACATGTTTTCTGGTTTTCATCTTTCTATGACCAGAACAGCACACAGATATTCTCATGCACAGAGTCTCATGAGTACCCTCGTAATAAATTTTATAATTCTTTTTCAGGGAAACATTAATGAATTTCAATATATCTTTCCATAGCTGCATCATATCAGCAATTCATAGTCAACTTGTGGTCAGTTAAAGAAACCAGATGACTCTGTCCTCCTCACTTCACCTTAAGAACCCCTAGTTTGAACCCACAAAACTCGTCCCTACACTCTCTGTAGATGATAGCACTCTGTATTTCACTGTATTTTCACCAAAACCAGCTTTGATTTCTCCCCTCCCCAAGGTGCTGCTGTCTCACACTGTTGTTAACATTAAATTGTTTCTGCAATTGCCTTTCTGTTACACTTGTACTACTGACCAAAGCCAGCTCTGAAGTTCCAGTGATTTCATGGCAAACACTCGTGTGCTGGGATAAGTGAAATATCTACAGGGCTGGTGTTTCCTCCTGTTTTTCTCTGCTGCTGCAGAAAGGGCTGGAATGACCCAATACAACCTAATTCTATAATAACAATACTATGTATCACTGCTGTCCTTCAGCTCTGTGTTTCTGTCTCTGCATGCTTCTGGCAAGAAAACAGAGATCCATCCTGTTGCTTCAGTGAAACTTTTCAGTCTGAACCTCAGCTGGTTTGCTTTTAAACTTCTTCCAAGCACAACACCCGAGCAGTGACCGGTGCTATCTAACACCTTTTTAATTCCTGTAAACTCAGGCCTGGATCTGCTCTCAGTGGCACACAGGGAAGTCTTATTGTTGACATTAAAGAGAATGGAACCAGGACGCAGGTGAGCAGTGACCCATGACTGATACCCCAACACAATCCCTTCAGCCCCAGTTCTGATTAGTCCTTCAAGAGCTGCATAATAAGGACATGAGGGTGAGATTTCATCCTTTTCCTGTCGGCTTCTCAGGCACAGAATAGGCTTCTTCCCTTGCCACAACTTTATTAAAAGGGATATCACCCTAGACAGAGCGTCTAAAGGGATTAGCACATAGTAAATGCAATTACATATTTCTCAGCATGTTGCCATTATTTGCCAGTGAAATATGATAGGTTTGATCCCTGTGTTGAGCGTCCTCCACTGTGACTGCTACAAGTTTCCAGGGTCTCAAATCATCTGACATAAAAACTGATAAACAAATCAAGGTATAAAGGCTCAGCTAAATTCTTAGTAGCTTGTGTTTCAAATGTTTTAGCTTAAGGACTTCTATTTGCCTTGCAATGGATGTGGAAGCAGTGCAACCATGCTTTGGAGGAATTATTTGTCCACATCCCAGTAGGATAACTTTTGGTTGTATATGATTTGTACCAGAATAATTGTGTCAGTAGTGATGCAATAAAGAAGACCAAAAGTACTGTGCACTCCCACCAAAGCTGTTCCCTTCAGTTCTTGCCGTTAGTAAGTGCTTGGGACTAACTTGGGACTTTGGTCTTTGGAAGCAGCAGAATCCAAAGTTTTCACTACACTTTTTGGTAATGAGAATGGTGGATCTCATACTTACAGAATTGTTCCTCTAAATTCTGGGGCACTGTTTAACCCCAATTTAAAGTATGGTGCAAGAAGTCAAAGACAGGTGGCAGAATTGTGATTGTCAGCATTTGTACTTACTCTGTTGGCAGAAGTCAGGTTCCATCCCAACAGAATAAAAAAGCTATTTCTATTTCTGAGTTATAATCTTTTTAGTTAGTTTTTCATATTAGTATTGGCAATGCCAATTAACACTGTATGGAAAAAATTAATTACATTTTCAATTAACAAATAAAAGCATTCTAATGCTTATGGTTTGGAGAGGGTTTGAAAAATTCAAGATGAGGCTCAAGAAAACCCAGGGGAAAAAAAAGCGGGGGGGTTCTACAATGGCTTTTTGTTTGTTTTCTGGAAAACCTCTAAGGTTTTAATAAGGTACTCTGAGGATTGCTTAATGTCTAGGATTGGCAAATGTTGTTTGTAAAAGGATGCAGGTGAGCTGCTTGCTGTTGAGAAATGAGGTAGTGTGCTTCTCCTGACAGGGGGCCAGGCAGGGTGGTGTGGATATAAAATTCCTGGGATACTGGGAGGAGCAGTAAGTAGAAGTTGTGAGAATTTAACCAGGACATCATGAGAAATTTGGAAGCCCTTCTGGAGGGGAGGGATAGAGACTCATGTACGTGCTGGAAGGTGTGAAGAGGAAGAAGCAGGCTGGAGAACATGATTAGGCACAAAAGGAAAACGGGAAGGGGAGGAAGCTGAGGAGAGGAAATTGTGAAGGGGAGCTGTCAGGAGATACGTGATTGAGGGAGGAAGGGCATAAGAGAAGTGAACTGGGCAGCTGCTGATTGAGACTGACCAGGGAGGGGGAGAGCAAACAGTGATACCCAACCCTCTGCCCCGGAAGGTTGAAGGGCAGGAGAGTTATATTCACCCAGGTTATGACAGCCAGCTGTGTGAATTGATGTGTCACAGAAATACCTTGGGGTTTGTCTTGTAAAGGCCTCTTTGCAGCGCTCTCCGTTGCACACTGTGAAGCATTTTACACAGGGCAGGAGCTTTTCAAACCAAGAATCTCTGTAGCTGGTTCACCTGGAAAGAGACCGCTCTGGGAGGCACAGTCCTCCTCGCCTCCCTGAGAAATGGTGTGACTTGCCCATCCCTGTGTAAGCTGAGAGTGCTGTGGTGACTCCTGTGACACCCAAAGCCAAGCTCCCTGTGGCACAAACAGCAGCAGAACAGGCCCTGGAGTGTTTTAGGCTCCAGGACCTGTGAGAGCCCTGACAGTTCTATCCAAGGGTAATTCAGCCTTTGGTTTCCTTCCAAACTGTCAAATCTGCACTTGTATCTACAACTCTGTTTCCAAGGCTTACAGCGGGGTATTTGAGTTGTATGGCTGCATGGAATAGCAGTTCTTGTCCCTCAGTGGTGCCTTGGGGCTAGTTTTCTCCTACCTGTCTCTCTTCTTTTGTGTGCTGTGGCTGTCACTCTGAAGATCTGAGACTTCAGCTGTGGTGATGTAGCCTCTAAGAGGAAGGAACTATGCAGGTTTTGATTCAGGTTTGTCAGCACGTGCTTTAACTGAGCTGGATGTATTAACATGCTCATCTTGTCCTGTCATAGTTCACTGTCCTTAAGCCCTCACTCAAACCCAGGGTGTCTAGGAACAAGGCTGCCCATTTCCATGCTGCTCCGTTTTGCTCTCTCTTTTTGGCATGCTATCAGGGCAAACCAACCCGAGTCATGCTTGTCTCTTTTGGCCTTTTTCCACCACTCCTGGGTGTGAAGGAGCAGTGAGGGCAGAAGGCAGTCTGCACTGGTGTAGGTGAAAATGCAGGATACCAACCTTTTCCTAGACTTTTGCTTTCCACAGCGAAATCTTATTTTTTCCATCTCTATTTCTCTCCTTCAGAAACAACAAGTAAACAAGAATCGGGGCCACTGGATTGTATTTGCTGATGGTTTGGTGGGGTTCTTCTTTGGAACTTTCTCATCTTCCTGTGTTTCAAAGCACTAGCTCTCCAGAACAGTGTATTTAGGAGTCTTGTATTCAAAGCTGACCTCAGCAGTGCCACATCTGCTTGCCTGTGAGTCGGGTGACAGAGATATTTCTGTTCTGTGCTCAGTGCAGTGGGGCTCAGCCAGTGCAGAGCTGCCTCTGCCATGGCAGAGAATATGATGTTTTGTTCAGAGTTTCCCACAAAATGTCTACAGCTGAAGCCCTGCCTTACATTTGCAAAAACATTGAAAAAGTCATGTCTCGCTCTTATTGCTACAATCAGTTTATATTTCCTGTCAAGCACCTCACATAGTAACAAAAAAAAACAAAAAACAAACCAAAACAACAAAACACAAGCATTTGAGAGTAGAAATGATAGGTATGAAACCCTGAATTCACTGAAATCAATGGAAAAAACTGCCTTTGACTCCTGCAGTTAGGATTTTGCATCAGAAATGTGGTAACAATTAGGAACAACTGTCCTCGGCCACCTTACAGTTCCTCTTTTCAAGGGGACATGTCAAACTGCTGACAAATTTCAGTCTAATGCTAGTCTCATTTAAACTGTTATTGAATTATATTGACCTTTAAAAAGCCTTCAGGATCCAGCTTTTGTCTTGGATTTATATACTTAAAACCCCTATTCCTATTTTTTCCCTGTAGCCTGGCAAGAACAAAGCTTCCAGTTACCTTGATAAGCTTGCATATTGAGCAACTCAGTTATTTACATAAAGACATTTCTCCACAAGGAAATTGTATAAGCTCTGCAACTACTTTTCCACTCTGTGTTTACAATAAATCTTCCAATTATTCAGTAACTTAAAGGTGTTATTCCTGTAGGAATATAAAGTGCCCATAGTCTAATAAAGTAGCAAATAAATCTGATTTATCCAGTGACACAGTTTCTTGAAATATTTTCCTTTTTGCTTTAAATGGCAAGATGAAAGAAAACTATGCTAGTAGGTGCCCTGTAAACAGAATTGTTCATGAACATAGTTTAAATGCCTCAAATCCATGCACACATTCAACTCATCAGTCAAGTGTCAAAACAGCTTAATTGCTTTTTTCACAGCTTTGATCATACTCGTGTTTTATTGGACTGTTCACATTTTCTGTTATAATCACTTGTTATCTTTCCTAACAGCTCTAACAAGTACTGTCTTCATCAAGATTTTTGTTGTTCAACTTCCCTTATTTCATTTTTAATCTGCTAAATGAGCATTTCCTTTCTTTAGAAAAACAAATAAATCAAAAGGGTCAATTTGCTTTTGTGTCTTGAAACAAAGCTCTTTTTGTTTTATTTCTGCTTGGTCATTTATTATCCACAGCATGTTTGATATTTGTGATAACGAATTTTACATGGAATAAATTACATGCACATCCTGATGAATAAAGCCCCTGTTACTGTGCAGTTAATAATGTTGGTTGCAAACTTTGTTAATGTCTTACCAATATTTTTGGGAATAGCACATCAGGCTTTATTTATATTTCCTAGGAGAAAGCTGTCCTTTAACAAACTCAGCAATTCACAAAGGGGCATGACTGGTGTTATCCAAGGAGATTTTTAATCTTAAACTCTCCTGTTCTCAATTAAAAGGAATGACACAATTCCTTGTCCAGCTTGCCTCCTGTTTATGGCATTTACATGAAATATGGCACATTATTTAAAGCAAACACTATAATTGCGTGTGCCTCATCAGGTCAGAGCACAATAATGCATGTGCAGTGTTCAAGACTCAATTTGCTCTCTAGATGCATTATAACCTATTTGGCATGATTTTTCCCAGTGTATGTATTAATGGCCAATAATGGCTCCGATCCAGGAAAGCTTTTAAGCATGCACCTAACCTTAAGAAGGTGATCAGATCCCTGAAACTTGCTGTTCTTTGCTGGTTTGTGCTCTAAACAAACAAACACTTCACTGTTTGCTGGCCCAAGGCTTCTCTTTCCTGACATGATCCTCCTTGTTCCAGTAGCGCTGCTCTTGTGTCCTGCTGTGCTGCCTTTCATCCCACCCAGGGGGGTCTGAGCCTCTCACAAGGACCAGGGCAGGTGGACTTGAAGCAGTCTGAAAAAGGCTTTCCTTGGCCAGGCAGACCCCAGCAAACACCCACCACCACATCTCCTGTGCTCGTCTGCCCTAAGATCTTGACCCCAAAGCTCTCACTGGCTCCCTGTCTGTCCCAGGCACAGCTCCTCACATTCCTGCTGCTCTCTCAGGTACTGAGCAACTCCTCCTCCTCATCCTCCCAGCCTGTCCTTCCCACAGGCTGTATCCAGCCCCTGCCACCCCTGTTTGAGCTATCCCACCATGTCTCTGTGATCCCAGCAAGGCTGTAGCCCTGCAATGGCCCACACAGCTCCGATTCCTGTGGTTCATTCCCAAAGCTGCTCGTGGCAGTTCACAGCCAGCAGCCATAGACTGTCAACAGATACACTAAATCCATGTAAATAAATGTATCTATACATTTGAAAAGATCTATGGGGTGATTTATGAGGTGAAGCAAAATTCCTGCTAGCTGAATATGGCACTTGACAGGGTCTAGAGCCCAAACTAGAAATTTAAACTAAACTAGATCACTGAGGAAAATGAATCCAAGATACAACCCCTCAGTGAAGGCACTGCCACAATTGCTTACATTTGCACTGCTCCTTTTATTCTAGTTAGACAAAAACTAACCAAAGTTAACCAAAGTGTCTCCAGCAAGTCCTGGTGTCATCTTTTCATATGAATATTTTCCAGCTTCCATCTTACATGTACCATTATAGTCAACTCCATAAATTTTTCAGGCCAGAAGTCATGTTCTCAGGATGCTGGACTTGATGATCCTTATGGATGTCTTCCAACTTGAGATTCTGATACACCCTTTTGTGTTTTCTGTTAACTGTATAGAGTCTGTTTATCTGTTCAGTGCTCTGCAATTTTTAAAAAGAATTATTATGGGCCTGATAATTTTCACCTTTCCTTTTTACTTTTTTCTTCCCCCTGAGTGGAAAGTGGAGCTGTAATACCCATGATCTTTTCAGTGTGCAGCAGAGGTAACATAAGATGGTCATGACCTGCTGTAAGTGGCAAGGATCAACGACTAGGTAGTCACTTGACTCTTCCCACTGAGTTTCCTCAGTTTGTTCTGTTTCCTCAAAGTTCAGAGGTCACACAAATTTGAGGGAAGATTTTCTCTTATTTGTAATTGCTTCTGTGTGCTTCTCTGTGATTGAAGTGCCAATTGGACAAAGGTGAGCATGAGCCATTTTGGTTTGTGTGTTACTTGGCTACAGAGTGAGCCAAATAAGTTGTTCCATTTGAGAGAAATTATGGAAGGAGAAGACAAAAGGGGTGACCAAAGTCAGAAAAGTTCAGATGCAGAGTGCTCTTCTCTTTGATGTATCTTTGTATCATCAGACAGTTTCACCTTTAAACTGCTCAGATGGTCAGTGCAGGAATGCAGCTAGTTAGAGGCCAGGTTTGTAAGGTTAGTGGGATCTCAGGCTCAGTTCCCTGTCTGTCAATCGAGTTATAAAATAAACCCATCTTCCATGCTTTTAAATTGGGGCCCATGGTAAATACACTTTTAAAAATGACACTTGAATCTGATCAAATCCTACAGTTGGGTGTTTATAGCAGCACTGAAGACAGCCTCATGACTGTAATAAAACTAAGTGCCCATTTCAACAGCCAGATGTGGGAGATAAACATGCACGTGAGGCCTCACACTTAAAAACCTTCCACATGGCAAGTGAGAGCAGCCCATTGTTCACTACGGGTTTGGGGTTTTTGCCCTCTGCCTTCCCAGCAGAAAGGGAAGTTAGCTTTATGGACTATTTTGCTTTTACATTTGCTTCATGTCATAATAGCAGGGTGCCTGAATCACTCCCCCAAATATCAGAAATCTACAACTTTGATTCCTTCTCCTCCTGGGTCTATAGGAAATAGGAAGGGTGTTCTTTCCAAGATTCTCTTTATTAGTGTTTGCCTCAGTCTGGAGGTTGTGTTTACACAGTGTCAGCCTGGGGCACTTGAAGTCTAAAAGTCCGAATTGCTGCAAATACAACTTCTGTGTTCCTTAGGGTAATGGCTAATTGTATTTTTTTTTTTAGTTCTCTCTGAAAATACCTACAGTACTGTATAATTTGAACAGTTCGAGCAGTGGAACTGGGAAGAACAGGTAGACACTATTTATTTGAAAGTTGGCGTTTCACAGACTGGACCTACACTTTACTTTTGGCCTTTTTTGCCAGACTGAAATAAGCAGCTCATCTAAAACAAATGTGGCGGTTTTGTCTGACTTGGGTTTTTTCATGATTGAAGTGTATATAGTGGTATTTCAGCAGGATTATGTAAATGACAGAGTAAGGGTGTTACTGAGGCAAGCTTTATGAATTGAAATACTATCTTTTATTAAATCCCAATCAGTATAGTTGAAAAAAAAAAACCCAACCAGAAGCACTTTGAGACATACAAGTGCTCTTCCAGACCTGAGGACCTCTAAGAGCCCTCATACCCTAAGCAAATGAAGATGGGTAATTATCTGCTATAAGTCATCCTGCAAGGTTGTACAACCTCTCCACAGGTGAGGACATGCCCTGATGTTGGAAAAAATCCTGTTCTCTTCTTCTGAGACAGCCACGTGGAGGCAACAGTGGAAATTGCATGCCTTGGATGGATGTACCAGGCCATCAGAGCAGGTGCTCTGGGCATTGTGCCTTAAGTTACATTGTGCCTTCTGGTCCTGGCAGCTCCTCTGAAGCAAAGGCAGTGGCAACAGAATTAGTCAGTGTGCAAGATGATGATGTCAGTGGAACTAATCTATTTTAGTCTATTTAATTATTGTGTTTAGCAGTCATACTGCAAAGTCTTCCAGTATCAAAAACATAGATAAAGGCAGACTGACAATTAATTAAAGTCTACCTGCTTTGGAGTATCACTGGATGTATTTTTAGGTTCCGCAATTAGAGAAAGTTGATACATAGAGCATATAAAATATCCATGTGCAGAAGCAAGAAGTCAAAGCCCAGAGTAAATCTGGGTTCACAAAAGCCTTTGTTCCAAGCAGTGAACAGACACACTGTAAAAAAACCCCAAATCAACTATTCCTTAAGGATCTCTGCAATACCTAAGCACGAAGAAAAAGAGCTAACATAGACTTTTAATTTTGTTCTCCCTATCTCTTAGCTGTTGCAGCCCTATTATTTACATTATTGCAAGATTGGGTTATTAAAAATTCAAGCAGAGTTAAAATGACTAGAAGTGATTTATAGTGTCAGTCCAGAAGATTGTTGGCTGTTTTTTTGTTTATCCACCTGTTTTCTGATTCCTTGAATAATTTCTCTTTCTTTAATTAAAAAAAAAAAAAAAAAAAAAAAAAAGACAGCCTGCTGATACTANAAAAAAAAAAAAAAAGGCCAGCCTGCTGCTACTGAAACAAATAGGTACTGTAGGGCACTCGAGTCCCAGGCTTTGTTTTGCTGCCTGCATTAGGTGGGTTTAGGGGCCAGATGCACTGAACTTTGCAACAGACAGTGCTGGGACCATCTGTGCAGAGTTGGGGGGTGTCAAAGAAAGGCTGTTTGTGTAAGTCGTGGGAAACGTAGTGGCCTGCCTGCCAGTGTGCTCCATGAATTGAACTAATTGAAGATTATACTCTAGAGCTTGCCGTAGCTCAGTGAGAGGATAATCCTTCATCAGCTGCAGTCGCAGCCGGTAATTGGTGCTTATTACAGGGAGGAGTTCCCCCGCAGTGCTGCAGAAACTGAGAGGCTTTAGTGTTTAATTACTGTCTTTCAATAGAGATGGGAGGAAGGGGGAAAAAAAAAAGGCCAGAGTAAGAAAGTCCGGGAATAAGGGGAGGGGCAGCAAGTGTAATGCAATTTCTGATAGTCTAGGCTAGACATTTAACAAGTGAGAGCGCCTTTTGTGCGAGAACACAACATTCTGGCATGGATAATGAACCTCTGTTGTTTGTAATTAACCCCCGCGTCACCACAGAGTCTTTGTCTGGAATATTGTCTTAAACGGATTGTTTTCCACACCTCCAGCGCAGCTGAAAAGGCTTTAAAGGTCTGACTTGCCACATTCATGACAACCTCACTTTTGAAAAGGTGTTTTGGTGTGGTGGGTTTGGTTTGGTGGGTCTTATTTATTTATTTATGTATCGTTTATTGCAGCCCTGACTGGAGGTGACACTCCCGTTTGTCTCTGGCTCCATATTCATGCTGGAAGCTAATAAAGAAGAACGTATGGCCATACACATATACACCTATGAAAAGGCAGTTGAATGATTCTGAAGTTCTAGAAGTGAAAATCTTGATTTAGCTAAAAAGAGATGCTGCTAGGCGTTTATTTTTGGGGTTTGGATTTTCATTATATCAAATTCTACTTCAGGTTAAAACTGATGTAATATGATAAACCTTCAGGCCTCATATGTGCAATTTCTTCCTTTCCAGGCACAGTTTTGTCTTACTCCAAGTCCTTCAATATTGGTGTTAAATAGACAAGTCTTATTGGGGAGCTAAGATGAGCCACTCTGGTCCATAATCATCCGAATTATGGTTTGTGCAAGAGTTTCTAAATGGTAATGGTATTGAAAAATAAGGATGCAATTTAAGCAAGGTAACCTAAACCCATTTCCCCCTGTTTAAAGGTTGGGGGCCTAACAGGCAGCTCACAGGTTTGTGTGTGGTGATGCTGATCTCCCAGATGCTGTGAAGAGCCTACACTGGCTCAGAGATGGAGCACAGCCTCAGCAGCAGCATGGCCCAGAAATGTAAATCCTCAGCAGAGAAAGGCTGGGGAAGAAAGCAAAGGGGGCCCATCCCCTGGACACTGCAGTGTACTGCTCTGTGCTATCATTTATTTGCTGTGGCATCCTTGGAACAGGGCGACACTGCTCGCTCATTTCAGCACCAGTGTGAGATTTTAAAGTTAACTCCATTTGCCTTTTGCTTGTGCAAATTGCACAAGTGGAAGTTTGTTTCTTTCACTTAAGTCTGCTAGGAAAAAATGCAACGGGCTAGTATTGTTTGCTGTTACAGAAGACAGAAAGCATGCCTGCTGCTAGAAAAGTCTTGCAAACCTCATTATATGTATTTGTCTCTCGACAGATTGCTCCCTCTCTGCATGTATGTAGAATGGGGGAAAGAAGAAGGTGTGTCACAAGTGGGTAAATTAGGAATTAAATGCAACTATTAAGTAAAAGCAATATCCCTGGTAAAATATGTACATCTTTTCAGAGATTACATCTGCACTGTGTATTTGAATCTGTTTAAGTTTTAGGTTTGCATGGTTTTTTTTAATTGTACTTTTTCTTCTACACACAGCCGAGTATTCCACTGTGCACTAAGACCTATGGACTTCATTAGAATGTAAGTATGCACTCAAATTCATTAGATCTCTACACTATCCATTAATTATTTTCCTTGTGGCACAAGATAACTAGCAAATAGCTGGGAAAAGTCATCATGCCATGAAAAAAACCCCCCACCTTTATTTTATAAATAGCCAGAGGGAGGTATAAAAGCTGTCAAAATACGGAAACAGATCAAGAATTCACAGTACAAATTTTTGTATCAGAAGCAGAAACACGAACAGTGACCTTTCTGAAAAGAAAGAAGCTCTTTATTTGTCTCTTGCTGCTGAATACAGGCACCAATAATGACCTAAATGAGACCTGCTGAGTGCAAACAGAAAATAAATGCATAGTGGGTTTCTAGCACCAGCCACTCTCAGATGCTTAATTGCAAATTGTTAAATGCACAGAGTTACCAATTTATTTTAACAATATAGCATTCACAGACTGTTACCAGTTTCAGCCTTGGCACCTGCTGAGTAGCTCCTACCATCAAACAACTAATTTGGCTTTGACACTGAGTAAATATCAGGGCTCAACCCTTTTTTGTTAACTACAAATATCAAAACCCATCAAGCTTCGGTGCACAAGTGTGGTATGAGGTGTACCTGGGAGATGCTATTCCTTTAGTAGGGTAAGGGGGAAGGAAAGGAAAATATTCCAGTACACTAGAACTGTTTCTCTTCAATCTTTTCCCCAAAGCTCTAGG
This sequence comes from Nicator chloris, assembly GCA_013400495.1. Classification (NCBI taxonomy): domain Eukaryota; kingdom Metazoa; phylum Chordata; class Aves; order Passeriformes; family Pycnonotidae; genus Nicator; species Nicator chloris. Next base: position 36,904 of record WAAE01003886.1, on the reverse strand, counting down.
AAAAACACTGTAATGGCTGCAGTTGTTCACTGTCCAGAAGTCTCTGTAGTGGCAATAATCATATCAAGGTTGGAGTCTTAAAATTGATGCCACAAGGAGCCAAAAAACCAAACCAAACCAGACCAGAAAAATATCCTGAGCAGCATGAATCAGTTTAGCCTGGGAAATGAAAAAAAAAATGAACAGACAGATAAACCATAACATGGCAAAATTGGCTAGGAAGGATTAGCAAACAGGAATCTGAGCTCTGCTGAAACCAAACAGGTTGGAGTGAGGCTGAGCAGGAACCTGCCTGGGTGTGCTGGGCAGCTGATGGCTCAGACAATCTCTCACCAGAGACATTCTTCTTGACAGTTTTTTCTCCATCTTTTAATCTTTTTACCTTTTTCCTCATGCCAGCCTAGAGAATCTCCAAATGTACATAGATATGTCTGTGCGTGTATGTGACATTTATGTTTATAATACATATAACTGCAATACCTTGAGTTTTGGAAACAATTTAAAATAATTACAGCAATAATAAAGACTGGAAAAATTAGTCTATTCTCAACTAAAAAGCATAAATGGTCCCTCAAAAGTATCTACAGATAGATAAAGTAAGTACTTTTACAAGCTATTTAGAGAGTGTTAGCCTTTGGGAAAACAACTTTTTTTCAAAGGTATTTATCCTGTTTAACAGAGATTTGCTCTGCAATTTTTAAATATCTAAATGTTTTTGTTCAAAATACAGGAAACTTGTAATGGGTGGGTATTGTGTAACTTGCAATGCCTTCTTAGACTTCAAAGTTTCAGGAATTATAAGTTGCTGGATGAAAAGAAGCAATATTCCAGTTATGAATTTTAAGTATAATAGAGTAATGATTCTTGCCTTGCCTCAGGCAGGCCTCAGACAAGTCTTGTTGGAGCAGTTCGTTAAATCCACGGCAATTGCACTATTAAGCTGAGCTACACTCAGGCAAGAGCAAACATTAAATGAAGGGCATAATTACATTTTGTTCCAGTAAAACTGACTGGAACAGGGCAGAGCTAGATAGATTAGTTCATGGAAGCTGCACGTTTGCCCCAGCCCTTCTACTGAAGTGATAGAAGAGAAATGCCACCCCTTTAAACAATATATTTTTAATTATGATCTCTAGTTTAGATGGTTGTAGAGAAAAAAGTTGAACCAAACTTTGACTTGTTTCTGAACATAGAGATAGGAATCCAAAAAGCATGTAAGATGTTTATTTTTGCAAATATAACTATTTTAAAGTCATCCTATTTTGAAGACTGACTGGCACTTTTGAGTGCTTAGAGTTGGTGATGCCAGAAAGCTCTGAGGCCCTGTGCAGCCACTTCAGCAGGTCAAAAACGTGCATGCTATGATAATGTGTCATCCAGGATGTTCAGTGTTTGGCAATTGGCCTCCTTGGCTTTCTCCCTCATTGTGAACCCTCGATGTGGCCCCAGAAGCAGATTCCTTTCTCTGGACACACTCTCCTTCCCTTGTCTGTGTACTCACAACTCTCTAGCTGAGAATTGCATTAAACAGGGTCAATGTTACATGATTTTCTTCATCTGTTTTCTTTAAGGCCTGAAAACTGCCTGCTGTATCTTCTTTCAGTGGCACCAAACCTGATGGGTTTTTTTTTCATTCATTGTCTGTTTTCTCCCCTGTATTATGTCTCGCCATACCTGGCTATGAACTGCTGCTGATAAGGGGCTTCCACAGCACACAAAAAGAAACAGAAAATCCCTCAAACATAGTTTAGAGGTTCATAAGAAGTATAACTCTTCTTTGGTAGTGCCCTCTGATTGACTTCAAAACTGCAAAAATGCAGTTTAACCTTTTGCTGGCAATAGAACCACAGTTCTGAGAGATTGTCTGGCAAATGTAGGGCCTTGTGTGTAAAGCCCTTCTACACCAAGGATCCATGAGCAGTGTCCACAATTTACTATTTATTCGTGGCCATCTCTTACTGGTCATAAACAGATTTTCTGCAAGAAGTCAGAAAACATATAAAGAGCATTGCCTTTAATGAAATGTTGATGTATATGAGGGGAACCTGTCACTACCAGTAAAGCAGCAGTGTATAGGACCAGTGTACTCAAATTTATTAGGTGGTTTTAAAAGCTTCCTTCATCCTGAAATAATTACTGAAATTCCAAGGAAGTCCCTGCTTTCTAATAAATATGTCTATTTTCTCATACATTTATATCTATATATCTATATATCTATATATATATATATATAAAATTGAGACATAATATTTTAAATTAGTCTGGCTAACTTAAATTTTCTTGGAACATTGCCTTAATCTTCACATTCCCTTTGGCTTACTGACCCCACAGTCAGAGATTTCTCTTTATAGTGTCTGCCCTGTTTAAACAATATTCTACTGAGTTTTTGGCCTAATGGTATTTAACCAGGAAGGGTCAGTAAATGACTTTTACTTGTATAAAATATCAGCAGGAAAAAAAAAAAAAGAGAGAGAGAAAAGTGGTTTGGATAACATTTCAGGTAACCAGTGTTTAGAACTGAACTCATAGTACAGATTCATCTACAGGGCAGAGAGACATTAACTTCAAGCAGGCTGAAGTCCCTGGCCATGAAGGTTTGGTTGAGCATGGACTCAGACTTTGGTTGCAGACTTCAGCCCAGCAATACAAAGGAAAGTTGTATTGAACTTCAGAGGCTCACAGTTTTGATCTCATTGATTGTTTTGACCTCATTGATTGTTTTGACTGGATAAAAGAATCAAGCATTTGGGATTAGAGCACTTAATTCTTTTAAGATTGGTTAAGAATTTATGGCTTATTAACCAATTAATGTTTCTTTAAGCTCTTAGTGCCTTAGCTACTCCAAATTCCTAAGGAGACTTAAGCGTCTACAGTGTCTTAGCATAGTTAAGATTTCTTCCCTCATTAAAATGACTTAACCAGGTTAAGGTTCCTTAAGCATTTAACAAAGTTTATATGCACTGTAGTTGTTGCCAATTTCCTTCTTAATTTCTAAACAAGCAAAATCAGTGTAAAGAATTGTGCAATATGAATTTGAGAGATCAAGCTCTTACCTGAGACACTCAAGAAATGAAGTTAGCCTCAAAGTTAGCTCAGGCATGATGACTGACTGAGCATTTCCCTTGTGGAACAGAAACCTTCATCAAGTGGTTCTGGCAATGCCACCAGAGAGAATTCTTCTGCATTGATAAATCACTAGTGCATTGAATTACTGAAATGCCTGACCATAGAGCCCCTAATTTTTAAACTTAGGATTTGTTTTTATTGTGTTCATATATGTATCCTAAATTACTAAAACATTCATTAGTTTATGAACATATTACTCCTACAGAGTTAAGCAAAAGCTAACTTTTACACAGGTCATTTAAACCCTTGTATGAAAGAGGCCTAAGTCAGGACAGAGTGCTCAGTGGCACTGAGTCCTTTCTCCTCTACTTCAGCGTATTTTGTTAAGTCAATAAAAAAGTTTATTTCAAACTGTTCACATGCAAAACAAAGACTATACAATGCTTAAATTGTGTAGATCTTTCATGCACTTATGTGAGGAGAAAAAAGAATAAAATTGGATTGTCCATTTTAAGCTAGTTGAGCAGGAAAGAAAACCACTTAAAAATATTGTTGCCTAGTTTATGCTTAACTCTTCTTTTAAGCATCAAGATTGACATGACTGAAAATTGTGTTTGTTCAATTGAAAAATTCTAATGCTACTCCTAATGGTTATAACAGAAGTGCAGTAACCTGTATGATTCACTGACAGTTTTCCAGATCAAAAGATAGGTGTATTTATCCACAGTGCAAAGTGAAATTTGGATTATTTTCAAAGGTGCTCTGAGAAATGAAATGCTATTTTTGCTGCCACAAACTAAAAAAACTCCACTGTTTCCTTTTCATGCAGGATAGGTTCTGAAGGAAGTGAGGACAATTTATTTTTGAGGCAGCCTTCCATGGAACATGTAGTAAAATGGTTTTTCTCCTTTCTTCAGTTTATTATTTTGGTGTGGGTTTTGTGGCTGGGTTTTTTTGGGTTTTTTGTGATTTATGCTGTTACTTTGAGAAGATAATTTTTGAAGGTGCTTTCATTCACTCACACAGTCTAACAGTTTCATGTAAACACAAATGCCCATTGTCATATCCAGCTAAGTAACAACAATGAATGACAGTCATAGGTAACAACAGGTAACCCTCCTTTACAGCAGTCACCCTTCCATGGTCCTCCTTGAACCGGGTAGCCTGCCAAATAACTTGCTTGTCTTTCATAGGAATTACCCGAGGCTAAAAAACATTCACAAATGTCAGGCTGAATTTAAGGTTCCCAAGCTTCAAATGCTCATCACTTTATTATTGCCCTTTATATGCCTAAGCTGCAATTCCCAGTTACTGCAGCTCCAGGTGTGACAGCTCTGCCATCCCTCAGATGATGGTCTTGAATGTCCAGTCAGAAGAGAAGAATCACATGCTTAGGTGTCTAGCTGTGGAAAAGATCATTATTTTTTCCCCCACCATACAGGACCTCTACAGCAGAAGCAGCTATAGTCCTTTATCCTCTAATTTCCATCAATTCTCCACAGTAAGTAAACTCTGGCTTTGCCCTGAACTCAAGGCTACAGTCTACCCCTCTCCATTCACAGTTTTCTTTTACCCCAACATCCCAGACATCTTCAGTTTCTGAATATTGTCGTTGATGGCAGCCAGACATCTCTGACAGACAACAAAGGCTTTCCATCTGCACCAGAGGCCTTTGAAGGAGAACAGTAATGCTCTGGACTCTGTTGGAGTGATTCTGACTGTATGTTGCCCCTGTGAAGACACCAGAGGCTGCTAAGCACAAAAGGGATTACAAAGCCATAATGGCTGTGCCAGGACTTTGTGGAATATGGGAGCAAAGTCAGCTAAAATACCAAAATAGGAAGCAACTGCAACTTACACAATTCAAAAACCAAGTTCAGGTAAGCTGGAATTTTGTTCATTTTGCATGACTGATCCTGACACAAAGTTTGTTGCCCATCACAAATTTGGCAATTCTGCCCATCTTTTCTCTCATGGCTTATGAAGATGAATATCCCTGTACCTGGGAAAGGCTGATGGCAGGGCAGCCTTGCTTCTGGAAATCATTTGGGTATCTAAGTTGGCGATGCCATGTGTGCTATATGGGGTTTGTTGAGCATTGCAGTCTTCCCTTGTCCCTACAGACTCAAACACTGCTAGTCTAGTCCAGTTTCTCTTCCCATTCACTCCCTTTCTCTGTCGGCATTGCAGCTGCTGCTGCAGGGCTGGGTCTTGTTCTTCTGATTCCTGAATTAACCCACTTCCTCCAGTGTGTTGGTGGCAGCAGGTCACTAAAGTACTGGAGACACAGATACTATGTCTTCTCTTTACAAACTCACCCTAGGAATGCCCAAGCCAGAGATGGAAATCTTCTCAGTGCAGATGTAATTGCCAATGATAATTTGCTGCTGGAACCGCGCTCCAGATTTGAGGCAAGAAGAATCTAACCCCACATCGAATTGCAAGGGGCCATTGCCTTCCCCTGCAGTTTGTCTGGTTCTTAGGTCACCTTGAAATGCTATTTAATGCCTCTGTTAGCAATTCCTTCCCACCTCTTTCTCCAGCTTCTTCTGCTTCCCTCTTGCACTGAAATGGCATAATGAGTTTCACCTCATGGTTCACGTTTTTGTTGTAACAGAGCAAGACAAGAGAGTGTCTGGGGGCCAAGGGCTTGCAGGAGCACATGCCAGGATTGCCTGTGGAGCATTTGGGGCTGGGCATCTACTGTACACATCAGAATTCCATGGGAGTGATCTCAGCCCATCAGGCAGTTCTCTCCCATCCCATGTTGCAGTAAATTCACATAGGCAGCAATTTTTCACAGGCTTATAAGTAGTCCACAGTCAGTTGATTTTGACAGGGGAAGTAAAAAAAAATGTAATTCTAATCAAAATTATCCCTTCCTGACAATTTCAGAGCAGGCAATCAGAGCAATTGGACTCTGCAGTGAAAATATATTTTAATTTTTTTTCCCCTTCTCTCCCTCTCCCTCTCCCCACCTCCTCCCCCCAGTAAAACAGAATGTTTTTCCCCAACACTCATTCTTGGAAACTGTTCTATTTATTTTAGATGAAATTTTCCAACACATCTCATATTGAGACACAGTCATGGCATGGAAAATTTCAGCCCAGGCATTCAGCGTTTGGCAAAGTTATAAGCAACTGGGACTTAAAATGGGAAGAGTTTGGCAATCTAGGATGCACTAACGGCCTTCCTTCTAATGAATATTCTTGTTCAAAGGTTATTAATAGACTCAAGAACAAGTTTGAAATTCAGAATAGACCAAAAATAATGCTGGTGTCCTGTCTAAACTGTCTAGTCTTTATGGGAAAATACTTTGAAAAATCATTGGAGAGCAAAGTTGTGTGACTAAAGCCAGTATAAATCTAACCATAATTTTCTGGTAGGCTTAAGAGTTGAAATATTGTCTTCAGCTTCAGTGGTGATATTAACAAAATGCAGTGTAGCACTAGAAAAGCTACAGAAAAGGAAATTGAGAATGATCTCCAGAGATAAAGGAATGTGCAGGATGGAGTAAAGTAATTTGCATAAAAATTGTTAGATTGGTATTTAATTGAATTATATTGGACCTTACATTTTTTAGCTAATATCAGTTTGAGTTACTACTGTAGGTTATTATAGATTAATGTATTATTAAAAATATATATTCTTGAAACGAGTTTTGACAATGTGCTTACCTAAAGTCACCTGTTTAAAGCACTCTTGTTTTCTAATGTAGTGAAATGTGATAGCACTAAATAAAACCCATGAAATTGGTGGTTTGCATCATTCTCATTATAGATCTTTCCCACAGGTGCCTGGGTTATGTTTGCAGCAGATTCAGCCTTGTGCAGCAGGCCAAGGACAGTACAATTTGGTGAGTATTGTTGATTGATGCTGTTTCACTATAGTAGTCAGCCCTTCCTTTCCATGCCCCCCTCCTTGTTGTTCAGCCATTAAAATAATACTTCCAGGTTAAAAATGCCACACTTTTAAAGCTTATTGCATGTGAGTAACACTGTTGTGGCACATTAAAATGCCACAATGCTAAGAGTGTTAAATAATTGAATAAATATTTCTGTGTTTAGACTGTTTTTGTTTGTGGAGACAACTCAAAACCTGAAAGTACATTATTTGCCACAACATGATACAGAATGTGCTCCAGCAAATAAAAAATACTGCTGCCAACTCCTGTGATGACTGGTTTAAGGCATGGTGTAGAAGCAAAATGGCAATTTTAATACCTATACGTGTATGTTTTTACGTAAAATTTAAGCAATGTTCAAATTTTTTTAATCTAGATGAAATTTTGGCTGTTTGATTCTCTGAGTAGCAATTTCATTATTTTCCTCTTCATCAGTGATTTCCTCAAGAGCTGAAACTTGTACTTGACTTGGGCTTGTGAGATATTATATTAATAATTGAGATGTTTCAATATGTGATGAACAACTACTGGCCAATGGTCAGTATATTACTGTCCTCTTGCATTAAAAGTAAACCCACAGACTGACTGTATGATTTTAGTCATACTCATGCTTGGTTTTAATCTGGCTCCCCTTGACTCCATAGCAGCACTGATGAAAACCATGCAGATGTTTCTAACTGATGTAGAAGTTAAAAAATCTGATGCTTTTGGTGTATTTTTAATCTCAGCACTCCTAAATAGTGGGTCACAATATTCTAGTGCCTCCTGTACCACGTGGAATGTTGAAGTGTGTCCTGTTATCCTTGCTTCAGTGCTGACTGTTCTGAGTCAAGCCAGATATGTAAAAGTTGGTGACTGCAGCAGCCCCAGAACACAGATGCTTCTGATTTTTGTGGAAATCTGGTTTATGGTAACTTATTTTTAATGTTACTCTTTACTTGTTTGCAATGGTAGGTAGGTGGTTTTTTAAAAAAACTTTTTCAATTCCTATTTTGTCTCCAAGAATCTTGATATATTGTGGGGTCTACTGGGATATTTTGCTGTGTGGTTCATCCACACCACCAGCTTGGACCAAGGATTAAAAAATGGGGTTAATCATAAACCTCTCAAGATCTCAGGTGGAGATTTGCTGTTATTTGCATTACTAGATTTCAAAGTGATGCAAGCCTGTGAGGATGAATGAAAGCAGTGCTGGAGGAGTCTAGGTAGTCTGGCTGGAGTTGTGACCCCCGGTCACGCAGACCTTCACAGCCCCTTGCTGGAGCCCCTTGGTGTCCATGAGTTGTCTTCAGAGGGACAGAAATCCACCTGCTTGGCTCAGCTTGCCTGTGGCCCTAAGAGAGCAGCAAAGTGGACACATAGCTGCAGGAACTCTGAGTAAAGTTAAGAAATCATATAAACAGGCTGCATTCTGTTCTGCTTGATCATTTTGGAGATTAGGAACTGATCCTTTCCAAAAATCATAGGTGAGGATTCTGTTACTTCTCCAGAAATTGACAGCAACTCAGGAAAAAAGAGGCAGAAATCCAAAGAATTTTCAGGGCCATTTTGCAGTGTTGGGTGACGTTAGGTCAAGTTCAGTACAAATGCAGAATTTGCCCTGAGTGAAATTTGCAGCATTCTGCTTGCTTAGCTTCCTTGCAAATGCTGGCAGATATGTAGGGAATCAGGGGCTCTCTGGAGCAGAGATAGAAAACCCAAAACTGAGAATGACCTCTTAACATGCTGTTTAAGGCTCAGAGAGGGAATTCTGTATTCTAGTTGGTGGTCAGAGAGCAACTGTTTTTATTTTAAATGAACATATGATAAAATAATTTCTCTGCAGGATGGAGTTGAAAAGGTAAAACCTTTTGCACTCTTTGCTTGGTCTGCAGCACTTTCTTTTTTCTTTGAAAGAGAACATCGCTGCCAAGACTCAAAACTAGTTTGGGACTTTCCTACTGCCAAGTGTCAGGGTCTAAATCCTCAGTATATGCACCTTTCCAGTTAGTCTTTCTAACAGAAACCGGGCAAACAAGTTCCTGTTCCCTCTGAAGCTGTTTCCTTGTCCCATTCCAAGTAGTCCTGAGTTGTTTATAAACTTAGTTGCCCACCTACAGTCAGAGACTCTTGTGTAGCAAGGTGTCAGAAAAAGTACAAATGAGTGGCAAACAGACCAGAACTGCAATACATGGTTCCCTGGTTGCCAGCTCCTAATTGCAACGGGAGGTGCTGATGTCTGCTTTCACACATTTGCTTTTAATCAACAAAAACTATGTGTCTGTGATGAGAAGCTAATCCTGTATGACATGGAGTGTCAGATCTCATTGCCATTATCTATTTTAGCTTTAGATCTGTTGTTTGGATCTGAATTTTTCATTTTAATTTGAAGGGAAAAAAAAGGAAAATTGTCATAACCTAATACATTTACCTATATAATTCTCCTCGCCTAAATTACTGCTTTTCAATAGCAAGCTTTCGTTGAGTATGGCAATGCAGTTTTGGCATGACACAATGCATAATTCTTATGTTTCTCCTTGTAAAATTCCACTATGGTCATCATTTCCAGCTCATCCTCCAAAAATTTTGCTCTTGGCTCCTATTTTATAAGTACAATGAAGTCTGTGCCAATAGCTTGTGCTTATCTAGCTTGGTTACAACAGTTACAGTCTGGTTTTCCAGCTTAGGAAACAACTGAAACAATATTGATTTGCGTCAAGCCTGCCAGTTTAACTGGCACCATAATCAAGATTCCAGTAGCTTTCTAAGTTTGGGGTTTTTTTCCCAGAGTGTCTGCCATGTATGCAACTTTATTAAAAATAAGGGAAGAGTATGCTGATTTAAGACTTTTTTTGACACGATTTAAGACTGGAAGATTTACTGCTGTCTGTGTCATGAATTTTTTGAATTTTTTCAATTAATTTCTCAAGCAATACCATCACATAAGATTTGGTGGGAACCTGAAAACTCCAGCATTGGTTAGGAAGTTACACTTTACTCAAAAAATTCTTTGCTAACTTGAGGTGGTATTTTCTTTCCTACTACAGGTTGAAAACATGTCCTGTTCATTGATCTAACTTTGAGATATAAAAATGCAAACCACTAACATGCGTGATTCAACTAAAGCTATACTGAACTTATATTTGAAAAAACCACAAATAAATCCTTTATGTGGGATATAAACACAGAAAAGGTCAAGCCTAAAGAAACATTAAAAAGTAGAGATGACATGAGAAATAGAAATGAAATTTCATTTTAACCTTATAGTTTTCTACTTGCTGTAATGCATGGATAAACATCTACAACTGGGATAAAAAAATCACAAGAATGTATGCTCACAGCTTAATCTTTTACTATGAAATTCCAACTACACACTTTGTGTATAAGTAGTTACTCAGCTAAGCCAATTTTGAGCCCTCTAGCCAATTCTTGCTAAAATAGATTCCACTTCCCTATTGAAAGGGTGTTAGCAGAATTTTGTTGTTTAGCATATTAATTTCTTCAAACAAATGCCTAATATGCCATTTCTGCAGTCATGAAAAGCCTTCCAGAGGCTTACATACATACTACTTTCAACAGGCAAAAAGAGGTGGAGACAAACTTTGAATATATGAAAGAAGACGCTTTTAAGAGTGATGATGAACTTGAGTTTAAAATATCAGGCCTTTCCACAACACATGGCAGAGCAAACATGGTTGGAATCTATGCTAAAATGAGGCAGCATGGAAATCATACTTATTTGACACTAATGCTATCAAGCTTCTTCTTTGGCAAGATTAGAGAATCCTAAAATGTAACATTTGAGTATCTTGGGTTTTCATATTGATATGCAAGTGGTGACTAATTCTTATTTTTTATTTATACACCTAACGTGAATGAGCATCTACTCAGCTGAAAGTAAACACTAGTGTCTTTAACACAAAACATTTCCAAGGCATTTCTGATGTCTATAAAATTTCTATTATATTTATGCTTAAAAAAATCTTTGTTTTTTTCAGTATTTCCCAGTCAGAAGTGAAAGTTTTGCTTATACAGTTCTGCCCATATGTAGATACCTAAATCCACTTGAACACTTTTGCCTTGTGAATTGGGAATGAAATTGCCCCTGTACACTGAAGGATTTTACTCCTAGCATTTGATCACTCCAAAATAGATACAGAGAAGTTGAATTAATTACTTATTTAATAAATTAAGTAGGAAATAACATAATTTAACAGAAAACAGAGACTGAAGTTTGATTACTGGAGGCAAATTTCACCCAGATCATCCTAGTTTGGAATACTGCAGGGGGTTATAAGGATATCATACCAGCAAGCTGCCACTGGGCCTCAATTTATGAACAATAACCTCCAGTGTTTTAAAGTTTGTTTTTCCTTTATTTTAACGTACAGGTTTCAGGTAAGTTATTTTAGAAGTTTAGTGTATATGAAAGATCTTAAAAAAAAATTTGCTGTTTTAATACTTTTTTCTCTTAGTTTACAAAATTGGTATTTCGAAAAATTCAATTTTTTAAAATTACTTTTAACAATTCCTGTATGGGTTTCATTCCAAATCCAAAGATCCCAACTCAAGTTTTTACAGTTTTAGGGGAAACTATCGATAGATGTGTTGGGTTGAAGATGGAAGGCGCATCACTTCACCTCCTTGGAACTGGATGCAAAAGGTGATTGAAAGGCACAGTAAAATACTATCGCTCAACATCTTTACGGAGCTTTGAGTAATTTCATTAATCCTTTAATATGATGCACTGAGAACTGAGGTATCAAGTAGTTTCTTTTCTCTTTAATCCTTTTTTGTTGTTGTTTTGGGTGTTTGTTTGATTGTTTGTTTGTTTGTTTTTTCCCAAGTGGGACCAGGGCTGCCTGACCAAACCGCTCCACTCCACCTGGGTAAGGAGTGCGTGTCTCTGTCGGGATGCCATCCCTTTTCCCGAAGCGGCTGTTCCCAGGAGGGGATGCGCGGAGCCACGTGCGAACACCTGGATCCTGGAAATACCTGGAACGGCGCCGCAGGACACAGTGCCCGAAGCCAGGGCCGCGCGTTGTAAACTGCTCTGGGAATAAAGGCGCTGCATAAATACACTGTTTCTTTTAGATGAGTGTCCTTGCTTTAATAGGAAATACATTAAAGAGGCACGTTTCACCCTCTTCAGCGTGCAAAATACAAAGCAAAACAAAAAACACTAACAAGACAAAACACCCAAAATGGAAAGGAAAGGAAAGGAAAGGAAAGGAAAGGAAAGGAAAGGAAAGGAAAGGAAAGGAAAGGAAAGGAAAGGAAAGGAAAGGAAAGGAAAGGAAAGGAAAGGAAAGGAAAGGAAAGGAAAGGAAAGGAAAGGAAAGGAAAGGAAAGGAAAGGACACCACCTTCAAGAACGAGTGCTGTGTTGCGGTGCCTCTGCTCGTCCCCTCTGGCTCCCCCGAGGCCGCGGTGAGGGCGCCTCTCGGGCGGGCTCTGCCCTGCGCGGTTTCCCTCCCTCGGCCGGGACCCCGGCTCACCGCGGCCGCCGCAGGTGCCCGGCGCCGCTCGCTGCCGCCCTGCCGGGGCCGGGCTCAGCCCTGCCCGGGCACAAGCGCCCGCCCTCCGCAGGTGCGCGGGGCCGAGCAGGGGCGGCCGGCGGGGCCGGTTCTCTGCGGGCCGGGAGGCGCGGAGCCCGCGGCGCTGCTCAGGACGGCCGGCGCTGCCGAGGTGGGAAGGCGGTGAGGGGGCTCGGCGCCGGGCGTGAGGGAAGCGCCGCGTTCCGCGGGGGCCGCGGGCGCACCGGAGGGTCCCCGGGAGCGTGAGGGGGGGACGGCGGCCGCCGGGGCGTGGAAGGGCCGCCCTGCCCGGCTGGAGCCGCCTGAGGCGGGGGATGTCGGCTGAGCGGGGCTGGAGGGATGTCGGAGAGCCCTCTCGAAAGCCCAAACACAAAAATGCCCTCGCCGTCAGGACCCCGGAAAAGTCAAGCGGCAGGTGGGTTTTGCCCAGCCCGTGGCTCGGGCAGCGGGCGGGACGTGCCAAGGGGCCGGGCAGGGGCTCTGTCCCTGTGTGCCCGCTCTCCCGGGAAGCCGTCGGGCGCCCGGGGAGGTGTGTGGGGAAGGCTTCGCTGGTGGTGCTGAAGGAGCTGTCTGTGATGGTGTGTGCGTGACTGAGCCAGATGATGGGATAGACGTGGGATAGAGGTTTCACATCCTTTACTGTGGAGCTGGGGAGTGATAAGGTTGATAGGCAGCGTCCATTCTTTCCTTCTGGATGTACTACCGCTTTGTGAATAAGTTAAGGTTATATCAGTTGATCAGAAGTAGGACCTTCGTTCTGAGCTTTAACTTAGCAGGGATGGGAGGCAGAGGGGACAAGGAGACGAATTAATTGTCGATGATATTTCACTTTTTTCATAATCTCTCCCTCTTCAGGCAGCCCTTTGAATTAATAAATCTGGATACGTTTGTAACTCTCTTAAGTAGATGCCAGCAGAGTAGGAGTGATTACTTTTTGAATCATTCATTCTTCTTTTTGCCTTTTTTTTTTTTAAATTTCTTTACTGGGATTTCACCTTACATTTTGAAGGCTGATTTTGATCTGTTTTTCCTTCTCATAGAATAGGTTCAACAATAAAAAATACTCATTGGGGCTCAGTAGTGATATCTCTCCCTAGCTCCTGCTGACACCTGTTGCTGAATTGGCCTTTATGGTTTCTATCCCTCTTTGTTGGACCAGTCTTTATTTGCTCATGTGTAATGGAGAAATGGATGTGAAGTTAGGACAACTTAGTAGTTCGTAAAACTTTATAAACTTTTGTATATTTGATTCCTTTGTAGAGTGCTGGTGAACCTCTGTTCATATTACAGTAGTATTAGTGATACATATGCCGTGTACATACAGCTTTAAAATGGTTTTTCTGTAGTGCTAAATATTTAAAGGCTTTAAATGTGACTCAGAAGTAAGCTGAGGCTGCTTTGCATGTTTTCTGAGTCTTGTAGCCAAACACTGCTAGTTCAGTTAATTTTAATTTGTACATTGTCTCTGACCTGGTCACATATAAGCACATTATTGTCTAAAAATTTAGCCTTTAATTTGAGTTGACTGGCCCTGCTACAGCTGCCTCAGCAAAGCCCACATCAGGTCTCCTTTCATAAAACACCCAGCACAGGACAGTCTCAATGATGACCCTCTTGCAGGAAGGTAGTTAAAAGAAACCTTGTCTCCATGTAGGATTTTATGACAAAATGACTCTTTAAAAAGTCAAGTACCTGTCAGTGAAGGTAGACACTGGTGCTTGGGACTGAGACCTGCAGTAGCTGAGGGGCTGTAGCCATGCAGTGCCTCCCTCTCCCATGACAGCTTGGAGAACAGGGCTGCCTGTTTTGAAATCTATTATTTCAAAATATATTATATATATTTTTGAAAAGCAGTAGGTGACATAAAACTAAATGCCCTGAAAATAACTAGTGTTTTTTAAAAATAAACTCACCTGGTCATTATTCTTTTGACTAGACTTTCAGAATTTTCATCATCATGGCTGATGCTTACTTTTAAATGCTCTGGTTTCCAGCGTATAAGTAATGTAAAGTTCACAGAAGAAGTGGAAATCATCAGACTGTGTTTCCTTGTTCAAAGAAAAAACCAAAATCCAAATACACAGGGTATGCTGTATGCCTTTGCCCACTACATGGTTAAGAGATCCCCTGAAAAAAGTATTTTTTTTTCCTTTTTTTCCTTCTTCCTTTTTATTTTTTTTCAAGAATGCAGGATAAGGATGGGATTGGGAGAAAATTGTTTGCAGCAGAACTCGGGAATAAAATACAGACTAATCAGAGAGAGTATAGTTAACTTCATATTCCGTATCAGAAATACATCTTTAAATATTTTTACAAAGTAAATGTGAGTCTTAAGGAAGATAAATAACTTCTTGCTAAGTGTTCTGGTGGGCAGAGAGGAGGAAGAATGTACCTCTGTATAGAGTGAAACCTTGAAAAATTCGTAGCATGGTAAAGGACCTACAGTGCAAGTAGACAGCATAAACCCACCCACTCCCCCAGAAGGGGCTTACTGCTGCATATACTTTTATTCTGCTAAGGTGGGGATATCATCATTTACCAGTGGGAAGGATTCCCCATTGCATAACCAGACATCTGAAAATGTACCGCTCTGCATGGGAAACCTGGCACAGCCAGCCAGAACCTTTTTTCCATTTCAATAAACTAAGCCAGATTTTAGTATGGATGGAGAGCACATTTTCAGATGCTTAATGATTTTTTTAATCCTGTGATCTGTGCGCCTTAGGGAAATCTTCCAGGAGTGCCCCATGAACCTACTGTGCGGCTGTATTATACCACCTTTGGGATTTGGATGTTTACTTGGAAACAGCAATGGCTGGAGGAAAGAGACATGATGTTTTCACTAGATCAGGGTAGAACGAAGTAAAGCAGTTTGAATCCTAAGTCTTCTGTAACTAGTGTTTGAAATCAGTGTTTGAATATCTGTGATTTCTGGACCTGACTTACTTATGCCTCTGTTATATCTAGGTAGGAAAGTTCTTTATAAACTTCGAAAAAGAGCATGGCCCTCATAGCAAAAATAGTGTCAGGCCTATCGAATTGTCTGAATTAACCCAGATCTTTGCTCGTGAAGTAGTGGATAGGGTAGATGAGTGTCTCTCAGACTTTTTGCACATGTGAGCACTGTCTGGGCTTATCCTTCTCTTTTTATGCATTTCCTAGGTAAAAAGTTACATCTGTACTACTTTAATTGCTGGCAGTAGCTAAGTTCCTTGGGGTGCTGGGTGGAAAAGGGCATGAAATCAGCTGCAGTGATCAGCTGTAGGTGTAAACGCTCTGTGCATTGGCCAGGAGCAGCAGAGTGATGCAAGCAGCTGAAGGGAGTGGTAGTTTCCTAGCCAGTGTAAATCCATGCAGCAGGTAATTACAGCTGCTGCTGAATCCCCTGGATGAAATGAGCTGTTTCCAGCTCTAAATCAGGGCCGTTTGGTTTTATTGTTTTTCTTATTATTTTTTAATAGCTTAATATTTTAATTAAGTTTTCCCCTACCTGTTTATGACTCCCACCCTTTGAATCTTCCTGTTAGTTCATTGAGAGGTGCAACTCAAGTAAGAGAAACACTGGGTGGTTTGAGTCCTTATTTTTTTTAGAAAAAGTCACTTGTCCAGATAGCAGCATTACCAGAGCCTCCATTGTGGCTTGTTACTATCATTCTACCAAATAATAGTTTGTCTTTCATAAAATAACTGATTCACAAGTCCATTTCTTTGGCTTAAATTTGATGAAGTGTATAACTACTAGCATAAGTTATTTCTTCTAGGGTGGGGAGAAGATGTGTGCAGTTGAGCAAGATTGGAGGATTCTTTTTGTAAACAGTTCTTAATTCTAGTCTGCTAATACTTCTAGTAAAATAAACCTTAAATTTTTGTCCAAGATACTTTAAAGTGACAAGGGACCAGGGAAACTTCTAACTTATAAATTAAATTTCAAAATGCAAACAGCTCACAGAGTTGTTTCTCCTTTTATTCCGTAATATAATTTGCTGGTACTTTAACATAATACACAGAAACTTAGGAGAAAAAAGCTGTCACTACTGAATATGGGTTGGCTTGTAACTAAAAGGAAGTCACCTAGTGCTGTATGTCTGTGAGCAAACACAACACAACAGCAGTCTGCCTCCTGTCAGTGCCACCTGTACCTGCTGGCAGCCTGTGACATGAACACGGCCTTGGAGTAGGCTAAGACAATGGCATGTGCATCAAAGATCAAGCTGCTGGTTTGCTGGTCTGTTTATTAGTCAGGTGCCTCCCTTTGTTTAGTTCTAAAGAAAGTGTCTCTCTTTGCATTAAGAATGAAACAGAGTTTCTTCTAATAAATGAGGGAAAATCAGGCACATGTTGATTTTTCTGCGCTGTCCTTGTCAGTGCCTTTGTTCAGAATGTAGCTGGATACCAGTTTGTGTATTGGGTCAAACGTAAAAGGTTTCTTTTAAAATCCGTGGAGTTTCCATTAAACATTTTCCGTAGTGGAAGAAAGGAAGGCTCTCCCAATGGAGCTTACCTCTGTGACATAGGTATGGTCAAGCATGCTCTTGGCCACAGCTGTTTGGAGTTCCATGCTTACCAACTGACCTCACTTTATCAGTTTTGTTCTAGTTTGGTTTGGGTTTAACTTTGCTGAAGGCCCCCAGCCTTGTTCTCTGCAAACACAGCTTCTGTGTGACTGCTCCAGCCTGGTTGAATCAAAATTGTCTCGGCAAGCTTAAATGTTTTCAGTTAGACATTTTAAATGACAGACATAGTTTGCTGAGTCTTACCATTATGAAGACTTGCAGTGCCCTTCTTTTGCAATACTTTGATAATGAATGGTATTTTAATGTGTATTTAAGCCTGAATCCTGTCATGTGTTAATTTATCACTGGTTTTCTTGTGGAACAACAAAACGATCCTGAAAGTGGAATTTAAACATGGCTAGGAATGTGTTGACCCTTTTCAGGAGCTAGTTCAGCAAGCAAGCCTTGGCTGCACATGTTGGCAATCTGGAGCCTATATGTGGCCGTGGTGTCACATCATTATTAGCTCAGCCCCTCTATGTGCAGATAAAAACAACAAATACTGCTTGGTTTCCACACAGCACAGAATAAAAAGATGTTCCTATGTTTCAGGATTAGGACATGAAATGTTCTTCTAAACTTTTTGGAATTGTCACTATGATGAGTTTAAAGCAGTTGCTTTCATTGTATATCATGGCTCTACCAGTCTTTGCCCCATCCTTCTCAGTGGAATTTGACTCCAGTTTTAGTGTTTTGACTCCTCTCATTTGCTATAGTACCCTTAAATTAAACTTTAAAAAATCCTTTCAGTAGGAATGTCATGCCTGACAATGAACAATTGCTATACAATATATACTGATAAAGTTCTGCTCTAATCTATCTCTCAGTTGTCTTATTTATAAAACATTATTCATTTTGGAGAAGTGAAGCTCATGGAGGTTATAAAAACATCATATTTGAATACTGTGCCAAGAGTGAAGGCTACCCTCTGCTTGCATAGCTTGGACAGACGTGGAGTTATCTATACCCTTCTGGTGATACTGGGGAGAAGCATATGAGGAGAGATAAAGTAGGTACAGCTACTCCATTCCCAGGCGCCTCTTTTGCTTTGGAACCACAGAAGTGTCGAAGTATTGAAATGGATATGGAAGCTGAGGGTGTGTTGGCTTCTTAGGAATACACTGTGACTATTGAAATACAGCTTCTCTCATTCTGTAACCTTTCAGAAGTGTTAAAACAACTTTAAGATGCTGAAGTAGCAGATAGCACTGTTAATTATTTTGCTGGCATGTAAGGAAAGTTAGAACTGTATTTTCTTTAACTGGTCTCTGCCCACAAGTTGGTAGAATAATTAATGGAATGGATACGCAAAAGTATTCCTGGGGGTGGCAAGAACGTCTTTCAGGAGCATGAGCTGGGCACCAAATGCTGCATCAAAACATGCACTGACATGTAAACTTGTTTGTCCACTTCCCTGTGATAGTGAAGTGTGAAGGACAAAAGCAGGAAAATGTGACACTTTGTGTGGCCTCTAATAAACACGGCACAAAGTGCACACATTGCAATTCCAACAGTGCACTACAGTGTTGCTCAACATCTTCTATGGTATATTTTTTCAATGTCTGCAAAAGTGAGGGAGAGTTGAGAGATTTTTTTCTCTTTAGTAAAAAACATGCCGAAATGCTATACTTTTAATTCCAGACACATGATTCTTGTAAGCTGGATTTAATGGCTTTGCCTTCTGAGCTGTGTGTTGGTCATTCCCCTGCACCCAATTCTTTCCCTATAAAATATTTGTGTGTCAGTCCTAATTTTTTGCTTCTCCAGGAGTGATGTTTGCAATGTATTGTACTTCTCCTAAAATAAATGAGGGGAAAATAATATGGTTATTTTTCCAATTGGAATGACCATCAGTTATAAAACTGAAAGTTTTGCTCTCTCATTTGACTTCTCTATTGTTCAAATTTAAATTCCTCAAGTTGTTCCCCTAAGATTAGTGCTGTATGTAAAATGTTGGAGGTTGAGAAGTCTGAAAAAGTTGAGATGTTACCTGAGGGAAGATATTAGGTCTTTGTGGGTTTTGCTAGAACATTTGATGCTTTTATGAGGAATGAAATAGAGTTGATACCATCTAATTCTCCAGCTTCTGCACAGTTTTAGTTGCATACATGTTTTGTGCTGCAGAAGTGATGCCTTAAGGAATCCTCTGCTGTGCAAGATGGCAATCACCTTCATTAGCAGGTATGGAGTAAAAAAGATGTTTAATTATTTTTGTTCCACTAGAAGTGAATTGCATCCCTGGTAGTATTCAGCTGCAGATTTGGAAACCCACAGATGGGTTTTGTGGGACAGAAAAGGCATTTGGAAAAGTTTCCGGTCTATGGAGCCAGTGTGGTTATCCATTTTTAATTCTACATAACACATATTACCCTGGATAGGTAGTACTCACTGACACTCTAGGTTCTGATTTCTGTAGCACAGCCAAGCAGACCTGACTGTATGAGTTCTTTTGAAATTAATCAGTGCTGTCTCAGAGAATAAGATTGCAGTCTTAAAAGAAGTCAAATCAATTCATTGTGACTATATATAATAGCACAAAACTATTGACTCAAAATGAAAAGTATCTTAAAAGAGTGCACTGCTGCAGCTAACTAGCAGAATTAATGCTCTAATGCAAATGCCAGGCACATTGCACAGGTTCAGTCACTGTTTTGTACTTGTTACTGTGACCAGACTTGCTGATTTGTAAGTTTGGGGAAGGGAGAGAGAAAAAGAAAAATCTTTACACTCTCTATGTATAAAGTGAAATTATGTGTCACAGATAGAAAGTGCTTATTATTAATGTAGTTCTTAACTTAATCTTAGGAATCTATTGATCAGTGCCTTGAAAGTATTCTCCAAGGGAGAATATGACTGTAAATATTTGTATTATCCTGACTCTCTCACATTTAAGGACAGCTTATTTCATTTAAAATGTAGAAAAATAGATAACCATTGCTTTAAAAACTTTGTTGTTGAGTTTAACATGGCTTGCATCATACTTAGCATTGAATCTTGCTGTATTTATGTAAAAGGTTTAAAACAAACAAAAAAAGTTTGGATGGAGATTTCCTAGGAACTGATATTTTTTATCAAGTCTAAAGCAATTTGCTTGGTTCTAAGTTATTTTACTAATTTTACTACAAAAGTGTTTGTGAAGGGCTTCAGTTATATTCCATTTTTTTCAAGGATTTATCACTTTTTCCGTAAACACGTAGCCCTGATTATAGATTGGTACTGTGGTTTCTGTCTGGGAGCACTTGTTCTCTGATGAAATAGCGAAAATAGGCTTTTAAAAATTACACAAAGGAGCCTTTCAGGGTAGAAGGCCTTAAGATTTTCTTGACTTTAGAAGTGGAGCAATTAAGCCATATTAACATTTATTCTTTATTTTTAATATCATCTATTCAAACAGGAAGGTCAGGGACTACTCCTGCAGGGCTACAAGTCCGAAGGATCCCTAGCTCTGATCAAGGTCAGAATAGACTGTGATCTCATGTGATCAGTGTTTTCCTTCGAGTTTTGCTTAAAGTAAAACTAAAACTGAAAAAAAAAAAAAAAAAAAAAAGGTTCACTCCTCTAAAATCTAAAATGTACCAGTATTGTGGAATCTAAAGGGATTCCCTGCATGGAAATGCCCCCCAAAAAGAGGTCTCACCAAAAAATGTTCCCACCAAAGAGAATTACAGCTTTAAAATGAAAAAATGAAAACTTCAGGTTTTCATTATAAAAATAAGCTTCCTTGCTCCAGGGTCCCAGTTTCCTAGCTGGATTGCATCTCAGGAAAGCATCCAAAAGCAGATATTTTTCACAAAAAGAAAAAAAAAAAAAAAGCTTTATTGAAAACCTGGTTCATTGCTGAGGAACAGCTTTCATGGAAAAATTTTGACTAGGTCTGTCTCAAGCATAATAGGATACAAATTTATCCTTGTTTCTTCCTGAGGCATCCAGAGTTAGGGATTCTGATATTTCTGAAATCAGCAATATACTTAACTTGAGAGCAGGCAGTATAATAGATTTCTTGTACAGAATCCAGTTGCTGTATGTTACTCTTGGATCTGTTGGATAACACAAAGTGTGCTTAATAATAAAGCCTGCCAGTTTTCTTCCCTCTGCTCTTCCCCTCTCGGCAGATTACCAGATTTATGTTTGATTTCTTGGATCTTTTTGTTACCTTTTTTTGCCAAAGAATTTGCTCTGACTGAATTTGCTGGAAAGGAGAAAAAGCTGAAGAATGAGTTTCTTGCTCCTCTTTGTCATTAACAGTTCTGGTATTCTCTGCTGACGGCAGGAACCAGTCTGCACCATTGCTTTACTCGTTTGGAACACCAGCTATTCCAGAGAGGGGTGCAGTGTTCATAGAATCCTGAGGGACCAACCAGGATCCTCCAGTCCAGCTCCTGGCCCTGCACAGATACCCCTCAATCCCACCCTGTGCATCCCTGAGAGCTTTGTCCAAACTCTCCTGGAGCTCTGGCAACCTTGGGGCTGTGACCGTTCCCTGGGGAGCCTGGGCAGTGCCTGACACCCTCTGGGGGCAGAACCTTTCCCTGATAACCAACCTAAACCTCCCAAGTATTCCAGGGACCAATGCCAAGAGACCAGGTACAGATGGACACAGAACATCGGGTTGTAGCATGTTCCAACTGCAGCAGTATCTTCATCCTGTCTCCTTTCCTTTTCACAGTTAATTCCAAGTCAAGAGTGGTGGTAACATATTCTCTTAGGACAGGATTAGGATATGCCCTTTCAGGTGAGTTATCTCAGGGGAAAACGGTGCAGTTGTTGCACAAGTGTCAGAGTCAGAGCTAGTGGGGTGCTTACCATTCAGTTTTGAAGCCTGTTCTAGATTTCCAAACATAAATAAAATTTTACATATTAAAAAAAAAAAAAGTTTGTGTTGTGTGCCTGAGACTGGAAAAAGCAAGTGAGATTGCAGACACAGCAGCTTCTCTGCAGGTGTGAAAAAGAAGTGTCAGTGTGCCTCGAATGCTGTTCTCTTTTCCCAGTTACACCTGGTTGCTTCTAAGAGTTTCTGCCTCTCTCTGGCGATTTTTCTCCTGTTTTTGCAGCCTCTGGGCACTGTAACATCACTGCTGTGTGTGGGTACAGCTCCAGCCAGGCCATTGAAATGCTGCAGGAGGTTCCCCAGTCCCCCCTTCTTTGCTTCCTTGAATAGAAACCTTTTCTTGTAAACTTAGCAACAACAACAGCAGCAAAGCCCAGACAAAAGAGAGCTTTTGGGTCGCTCGGCAGTCCCAGGAGGGACGCTGCCGGCTGCAGGTCACTTCTTTTGTGCCGTCTCCAAGCGGGATGTACAGGCTCTGCTCTGCCAGCTTCAGGCTGGGGAGCCACAGGGTGATCTGTGCCCCAATAAGAGCTTGTTTGTCTGCCTTTCCTGTTATGAAAAGCAATGGGTGAGCATGTTTTGCGCGATTTCAAATCCACTTAAAGTTCATGGGTTTGAAATCAAAACCAGAACTCAAATGTTACGAGGTTTGTGTTCTGTTAGGAGCTGGCCTTTTGCCAGGATGTGTCTGTTCATTTAACTTTTAACCCTGGAATCAAATACATACCAGTTTGCTATACCAGGTCACTTGTATTGTTTTATATCCTCTTCCTTATATTTTTTAACAACTGTTCCATTGCATGCATTTATGGATGTCAGAATGTTGCTAGACTAGGTGTTTGCTCTCGCATGAGCATACGAATTTTGTCTTCCGTCTTCTTCTTCTTCTTTCACGATTTCAGGGCTGACAGCGTGTGCCTTCTGCCAGTTCCTCTGTATATCTAAGGCAGTAAAAAAAGGCTGAAATCCATCTTCTTTGAGGGCTGTATTTTAGATCCTATATGCTTTGAATATGGACTGAAATAAAGCCCCAACTATCTGTGCCTTGTAGTGGTTTGGTTTCCCCAGCATTTTCTATTTCTGAGAGGTGACAGTCACAGCAGCTCTGCAGGGCAGTGAGGAACAGGATCTTGCCTAGTGTAAATATGGGATTTTATTTTATTTATTTTTTGACTCTAAGCCTGACTTGCCTCTAGTGCTGTTCTCTTCTGTGCTGGTGTGCTTTTATGCAGGTGCATGGGACCCCAAGCAACCCTGATGTGGAAGATAATAGAAAGCTTGCAAATTAACTGAAAATCATATACAGTGTTGTGTTTTGTAGGTGAACCCCGTCGTAGTCTATTGATTCCATATATGTTCACTTGCTGATTCTTCTCAGGTTTTTTTCCCCTTTAAATAGTTGCACCTATTAAAAAAATTGAAGTGTGGGTGTTTCTGTGTATCTATAAAGAAGAGATATATGTGTTTGTTATTATCAGTATATTGTAGTTATGTGTTAGCAGACATTTTTAAGAGGTAATATGTTGATTTAACAAATTATATCCATGCTTTCCTTTGGTGAGCAGGAAAGTGTTTATTTTTCAGTATTTTATACTGCGAGGTGATTATGGGAACCTGCTGTGATCATAGCTGTTCACTTAAATAAGATCTCTTTGATCATGATTATCTGTAAATCAGATGCAATTTTTTTGAGTTTGTTTGATTTTTTACAGACATGATCAAAAGCCTATAAATAACTTGGTCTGTCACTTCTGACATCATGTGAAATAGGAGTTATTTGAACTGCAGTGTGAATTTTATGATGTGTATATGTTCTCTGAGTCTAAGGGCAGGAGATAGGATTTTTAACATCAATGCTCGTGATTATGAACTTTGAATATGTTTTTTGTGTATATTGTGCATTTTAGCTATTGCTGTTGGAATGAATAAGCTTTTTGTAATTCACTGGAGTCTCAGAAAGCACAGCCCAGCATTTCCACAGAAGTACTCTTTTTAATCTAAATATATTTTAAATTTATTCTAAATATATTTTAGTAATTTTTTTAGGTTAAAAGAAGTGTAAAGTTTTAAACTTTTTACAGTATCCTCGCACTGGATGTTCATTGAAACCATTCTCTGTTTTTAAAAAGGGTCATGATACACTATTTTTCTTCCACCTGAGAAAGTAATATAAAGTAATTTGACCTTTTCTTAAAAAAGAACAAAAAACCCAAATCAAAGAGTTATTACGTTCACAAGGTTGACTATTTCAGCATTAAATATTTCATTTGAATACTTTTTAAAGTAGATTTAAGCAAAATCTACTTAAAATCTATTTTGTCAATTCTGTATACAATTGTTTGAGAGTTATTTTTGCTGCCATATGCAGCATAATCAAAGTATGTGAGGAGTTGAAACTTTAAACAATATTGGTTAATATTCAGTTGTTCATTAAAATTTCCACTGGGATTTTCAGTGGCTGTGTTACCAATTAAAAGTGACTAGAGATAATCTTACCAACTCATTTTGCTTTTTCTCAAATCTCAGTCATTTAAGAAAGAAATGGTGGTGAGAGGTGCTTAAGAAATTACAATAACACCATTTGGGGACAGATAGTTTTCTGCTTTAGCTGTGAATGTTTCTAATGTTCCTTTTTTTCTGTTTTCTGTCCCACTGGTGATGTACTGCATGAGGTCTGTAATCACAAATTCCACCTTAAATTTTAGAGCAAGGTTAAATTGGGTGTTAAGACTTACAGACATCTATGCCACCAAAGGAAGATTTCTCCCCATGCCTGTCCCCCACCTCCCCATATGTTTTAGAATTTCACCATGTTTCCTCTAAGGGCTTTGGATCACATTTTGGATGTAGTTGATGGGTTTAAATAGCAGACTTCCAATAAGAACTATTGTTCACTGTCCTGCCAGCTGTTCTGTACCACAGTCTGGCCAATGGATCCTAGTCAGTAGATGTTATAAATCATGTTATTTGTCCTTTGCCAACTTTGCCCCTTCTCAAGAAAGAAGCTGCCAGTCTGAATCTTGAAAGACCCTCTGTGAAGAGCAGAAAACTTATGCTAGCTTGAAAAAGGGCTTCTTTTTCTCTTGTAAAGGCAAGTGAGGGGATCAGCAAAAGAATCTGTAAAGATACAGAGAGCACAGAGCCACGGCTGAAGCCGGAGGCTTTCACCAGTTGCTGTTTAGTGTGAAGATGGCTCTTGGTTTATGTGTACATATAAGAATGATGGATATGGAACTGGGATAAGTTCATCTCTTTTTAAATTATGATTAAACAAGCAATTTCAATCACAAATTATGTGTCACCCTGTCTCTAATCTACCCATTCACTTTACAAAGTAAAGGAGGCAGCTGATTAAATTTAGCCGGCATGTTTTTTTGCCTGCTGTCTAGACAATTGGCTTGGTTCCCGTTCCTCTGGTCTTAGCTCTCTTTCTTGGTTGTAGGCCCACTAGGCCACTTAACCATTCCGCGGTCGTTCGAACAGTGTGTTCCTAGGCTGATAAAGAGCATGTGGGCATGGGCTTTTTTTCTTCTTGGGTCGTTAACAGAGAACATGGTACCAGTAAATAAACACACACAGGATCTCTGATGGTGCTGCGTGAGTCCTGTTAGAGTGAAAATTATTCAGCTCTAAAATCAGCTCCCTTTGTACTTTGCTGCTCCTGGAATTCAGATGAGCCCCTTCACCTGACGTCGCTGCAGAAGCAGTGGACATATTCCAACGTGCTGTCATTCCCACTCGAGTTTGTACGGACGTAAGAAATCAGCGAAACAAAGAAAAAGAACTAGAAAATAAAACCTAAACCAAACACTGTCCATCACTTCACCTGCAATCAATGCCAAACCCGAAACACAAACAGCCCTGACTTTGAGCACCCATCTCCAGGTTCTTTGGATGAAATCATCATTTGAATTTACAGCCCCAAAAGATATTGATATCATTTGGGCAACAATATTGTTCCACTCTAAAATGCCCCAGTGCATCTGCTGTGCTGGGTTTGTAGTGTCCTGAGGA
This sequence comes from Nicator chloris, assembly GCA_013400495.1. Taxonomy (NCBI): domain Eukaryota; kingdom Metazoa; phylum Chordata; class Aves; order Passeriformes; family Pycnonotidae; genus Nicator; species Nicator chloris. The sequence goes on along the minus strand of WAAE01003886.1, from coordinate 11,024 downwards.
GTCACTAATTTTGTTGTACAAATGGTTGTTATTTCTGGTGCATGATTTCAGGCTAGAACTGCAGACTGACCAATTTAGCCATGGGGTAAAGCGGAGTTCAGTTTTGAGTGAAGTTTGGGATATAAGTTGACAATTTAAAAAAAATTTCACACAGAAAGTGTTTGAAAATTTAAACTACTCTTATGTGTTCTCTTTTGTGCAAGGAGTCAGGCTTGTGGTTGGAGACAAATGGATGCAAAACAGGAATTGCCTCAAGTCAGTGCATGTTGGTCAGGGCAGCACTGAGCCTGAGAGGTGTCCAGGTGTCACAGCACCCAGCCAGGCAGAGATGCTGGAGCAACTGGGAATTGTGCTGCTTAGTGCATTTTCCTAACACATCCTTACGGGTCCTTTCAGACAGCCAGCAAGCTGGACTTCCTGTATAGGATGGATACAATATGGACTGGAAATTGAATTTTCATAAGAGACATAATGATTGAGATGAAGTTGAGCTTTCTGTTGAGGCCATCCATAATCAAAAACTTAATTTTTCCTCTACAAACATAGGCATCCTGGTGGATATATTTTTGGCAGCTATATTGTTATCTTCCATTGTGGGGTTTTTTTCCTTTTTTTTTTTTCTTTAGAAGGCCACATTAGTCCAAAATGCTGTGTGGTCTTTGCTCTAGTAATGGCATCTGTTTTTTGACATGACAGTAAGCAAGATACATCTCTCATGCAAATACTTGTTTATTGGAGCATTCAAATAGGCAAGCTATCATTCATCATTTTAAAATTGCAGGGATTTGGTAAAGTATCTGTAGCAGCCAATGGTTTCATCCTTTCTGGGTCTATTTTCCTGATTGTCAGCATGGCGTGTGAAGTTTTTGTGGGGTTTCATTTTGTTTCGCCTTTTTCTGTTTCCAGGATTGGCAGAAGTTTCTGCAGATGCCATCTGTTTTGTATTTAAACTTACTGTACCTGCTGCATTTTCTTCTCTGAATGGGGCAACCTGAAATGCCACAGCCATGAAACTTAACTCAGAAGTTGGGTTTTTCTGCCTTTTACCCCCCATTGCTGATTGTGGCGTGCTCCTACTAATCCTGCTGGAAGAGCTGTATTTTCCCTAGCTCAGTTTGCTGTGCTATTTTGCCTCACCTGTTTCAAAGTGATCTCATACCACAGTTCCTCAGAAAACCATCTGTTTAAATTCTTGGAGATTTGATGGTCTTTTCTGTCTTTTTCCTTACAGTCACACACATTTCTAGTGTTTGGCCTCAGAAATGCTTTGCAAAAATACTTTGCACCCTGCCAGAAAGTCTACCCTTTTGTCTTCAACTATCAGTTTAATGGTTTTTAATGCACGTGTCACGGTTATTTTTTCTTTCCTCTCTTTAGAAGGGTAAAGTTAATATTTTTCAGGTGCACTTTGCACTTCTTACTTAAAGGAACTGGCCTCTACTCTGCCATTTTTTGGTTTCCAAGTTAGACACAGGCTTCCACAGAGGTAGTTCTTTGACTCTTGTTAATAAATAGAAGTCATTGTGTGGCTTCTGGATATTTTCTGCAAATTATATAGGTTCAATTTTATACGATGGAAAGGAAACACTGAATAGTTAGCTTCTAATTCCAAACAACGATTAATGCAGTAAGGAAGACAATATCCTCTTTAAAATCTATTTTTGTCTTTCCCTCCAATTTTGCTATACAGTTTCCAGACCTTCCCCCAGACTCATCCTGCCTAGCTTCCTGTTGAAAACGTGAGGAAACATTTGCACATATCCTCACAAAGAAGCTTTACTTATTTGTTGGTTGTTGCACATCATTTTCGTAGCATTATTTGCACCTTAGACCCTCTGAAAAGGAAAAAAAAAATCATTTTTGCCACAGCAAATGAGATTTTTTAAATTAATTGAGACCGTTTTGGCTTAGAGGCTAACACAGGCATACCTCTAGGGAGAATAAGGTCTAAAAATGCGTATCATGAACTAGGAGGAAAAAAAAAGAAGCTACTCTTGAACCAAATTTCATATTGTGTTGTGTGAGAGATTCCACATGTTGTTACTTCATACAAATGTTTTCTCCCAAGAAGGAGAACAAAGTAGAATTATTCAAAAGAACATAACAATAAAACATATGGATTAAAAAAAAAAAATCTGTCATCTTAAATGAGCAATATAATTCTTTAGCTTGCCTCCAGTGGGTCTGAGATGTTTGTAGGCTGTTAAAATATGAGTTCATTCTAGGACAAAGAAGGTTTTCTGTTTTTTACGTTTTCCTCTGTAAATCATTGGTAGGGGGAGAGAGAAAAAAGGGTGGAATTATGCTCTGGACACTGCTGCCTTTGCATTTTTGGCATTATGCCTTCTTACTGTTTTATTGTCTATTTTGGCTGAACTTGAAGTTCCAACCATGCTCCCTGCCAAAAAGAAAAAAAAAAAAGTCAGGTCCTTTAAGGATACTGGAAAATGAAGCCAGCTTTTGAATCCGCCACGTCCTGTAAGCAAATAAAAACGAATCTCTATGGAGCTCAGACGTTACTTCCTGTTCTCCTTTGGATTCCAAGCAGGAATGGAGCAATTTTTCTCCGAATCCAAAAAAAAGGAGGGGGGAGGGGGAGAATAGATGGCTTCAAAGCAGCACAGGAGAAATCTTCAAGAGGCTTCTATGTGGCTAACTTTTAAAATATATGTAAAATGTTTTACACCTTAAGTAATACATGTCTGTACCTGGAAAAATGTGCAGCAGCTTCCCCCCACCACTCCAGCACTCATATTTTGTAGGACAGTGGACATATTAAAAACATACATAATTTTTTGTTGGCTGTTTCCTTTTCTACTGTTTTTGTAACTTATTAATGTAGCTTGCAAATGTTTCGTCTTGATACATTTTGTACATCTTGCACTGATTCCTTAAGGCATGTGAAAGTGATCAGGAAGATCCTACTTGTGGTNGGGGGGGGGGGGGGGGGGGGGGGGGGGGGGGGGTGGGGGGTAAAGAAGAGAGAGAAATACTTTTCCAGATAAGATAATTGGGATTTTGTTATGGTACTCTGTGTATTGTGATAACTCCACCAGTAAAGATCTCAGTTTTTTGGTGCTGCTACTTTCCCAACTTTTGAATTACTGGAGAATGTATTCTGACATAAAAGATAAACTAGCACAAAGTAGACTTCTGGATTTTTGCCACTGTAAAATTAGGAGTAACTGTAACCCGAGCAGACTAGCCAAGCTTGAAATTCACTGTGGACAAATGTTCTTTGTGCATAATTCTAGAGGAAACTATTTTTGGTAGTGAATGAATATATGTAATCATTAACACATGACAGGGCTGCTGTAAAGGCATCAGGCTGAAGCATGAATGCTTCCAGCACCCAAGAGGTGCTGCTGTATTTTATTTAATAAACTGTCTGGAATGTTCTATTACTTTGACTTTTTTGTTTTCTTATTTCTGAAGTTTGCATTAATAAAGCAACTTTAAAATTATTTGTAGGAGAAAAGACTTGATTTCCTCAAACAAGGCGAAACAATGTAGCTCAAAAAAAGTCAGTTATGCTGTTGCAAGGAACAGCCAAGAACACAAAGAAGATTCTCCTAAGATCTCTGAACATACTTTTATAGGCAGTTTGTAGCGTGTATATTTATTTGTCTTTGTCTGGGAAAGGTAAATTACCTGAGAGGTACTGGATTTCTGGATATAAGTAGAAGTTATTTCTGTGTTTGCAGAAAGCCTTAGAGATCCCATTATGGCTTATTGCCAGCATTGAAAGGGTTAATTTGATTTCCCATCTTGGCAGGCAGTGGGACACAGGAGAGCTGTCAGCATCATAGACCTGATTGCAGGAGTTTTCTCTGCAGGAGAAAGCTTTCAGCATTGCCATGTCACGCTGGGTTTGTGGCCGGAGTTTCAAGGAGGGTTGAGAAGTGATGGGAAAGCCTGGAGTCACAGAGTCAATGCCCCAAAGGCTGCTGGATGGTGTGGGAAGGGATCTGCTGTGCCCTACACAGCCGAGGGCCGGCCCCACGTGTTGGGCAGTGCTCTCTCCCTAGTGTTGGGAGTGGACGTGCTCTCCTTTGTGTGTGGTGTGGGAATATGGGTAACAGCTTGCTTCTGTCTTGTTAAAGTGTCTCTCCTGGGGAAGCTGTGCTGTGTTTTTGCTCGGAGCAGTGGAAGGGTCAGGAGATTGTCACTGCCTACCCCACACTCTCCTTCCTGGGTGGCTCCAAGTCAGGTTGGCAAAGACTGGGGGAGGTCCTGTGTTCCATGGAAGTCAGTGGGAATTTTATCTTACTAAAATGGATGATCTGCAGACCTTGATTGATGGCCTAGGTCTGTGTTCCCTTCTCTTTGACAGGGAATAAGGAAGTTGTTAACTTTCCAATGGATACGGACTGATTTTTTAACTTCCCCCCCTTTTTACTTTAAGGCTGAACTCTGAAGGGTTATACAAACAGTAACTAGTGGGAATAAGATTTACTTCTAGGTGGAGTATTAAATACAAGCCTTACATCTGGAAACATTTACTGGATCAGACCCTATCTGGGACTGCAAGTCAACCAAGGAACACAATGGGAAACAAAGAAAATGGCACTAGTAACTCAGATTTTTTTTTAATAAGTAGTTCTGAATTTCATTCATGCAGGTTAGCATTTATGATTTCACATAAAATGCATACTTTTCCACATTAGGATTGGTCTAGGAAAGTTTTCACTGTAATGTCCATTTTAGCCGTTCCATCATCTAAAACTTGTCTTTTATATTTAGAACCTTTTTGGCCAATGATTCCTGACTGCTTTCATAAATGCATAAAAGCAGTGTTTTAACATGTTTCACCTTCCATGCACCACAGAAACTTTGTGGCAGTTCTCTCTCAGACTTTCAGACTCAAGATTGCTGTGCTGTTGGGTTAGACTTCAGACTTAGATTTTACAAAGAAAAACTTTTAAAGTATCCCAAACTTTTGATTCAACTGGACTTCCTAAGGAGATGAGAATTACTCAGTTGTCCCATGTCTGTCTTTCATAACCTGGCTAATAAGCTCTGAACTATTGCCAGGTTTGTCAGGGGGTGCCCTGTTAGATACTGTAGTTTTACACAAGGCCTTTTCTATAGGCTGTCCCAGGCCCTGTGCAGCCCTGAGGCATCAGAACTGCAGACAAACGTAGTGGGTGGCAGTGGGAAGCACAGGGACTGTTGGAAGGATTTGTGGAGCAAAAGGAGAAGCTTGTATGGGCAAAGGAGAAGCTTGGTCCATCCCACATTAAATGAAATTTTTGGAGGATTGTCCACATTCAGCAAGTTCCTAAAAGAAGGTTGGAAAAAGGAAGAGTCTGAATAAAGGAAAAAACTGCCTTATCTTCATCAGAGGCAGTGCAGCCCTCCTGTAGGAGGGTTTATATTGTCCTGCTCTCGCCTCTGCTGAGGTGATCAAGTCCTGTTTTGCAGAGACAGAGGTCATGTCATTGCAGTGCTGTTGTGAGGTGTTGAGTCTGGAGAGAATTTAAAAAAAAATTAAAATTAGTGATGCAAAGATGAAGGAGAAAATTTTACAGGATCTAGGGACTACCCTAAATCACTGCAGCAGGTCCTGTGGAAAAAGGTCATTTAGAAGTACCTGTTGGAAGAGCTGTTTTGTCCTTGCTGAGGATGGATGTTTGATGGCAAGCTGAGAGAAAGGAAAGCAGGTTTCTGAGTTTGGCCTTCAAAACAGCTAATGATTTATGGCTTCAGCTATGTCTTACACCTTTCAACAGAAAGATCATATTTCTTATTGGTGTCACCAGGACAAACGCCCTGCTTTCCATGGAAGAGGTATATTCCTTAAACCACCCAATGGAGCAGCAGCCAAAACACCCTGCTCATTTGTGCTGCCGGCTCGGACTTGCATCTGAAAAGATAAATTCTGTACTTAAAATAACCTGAATCTTACATGAGGTAAATGTATGATGCAATCCAAGAAACAAGTGTTGCATAAGATCATGGGGCTTTGCTCAGATCCAATTGAGTGGCTGGAATTCCAGATTGTTGCAGCCATCTGAATACTCAGCTATTCCTGGTTTCATCTCTTGGCTGGAAAGGGAATGCAGCAGTGTTGAAACCATGTGGGGACATGGAGAATTCAGGCAGTGGATTTAGTAAGCATGTTTTTTTCCCTGTATTTTAGCTGAGAGCAGACACATTGTGTTTCATATTCTTTCAATGCTGGATGCTTTGTACAAACTGAAATGATTTTTTTCTGTAATGTCTTTCAGATTTAATTTAAAGCTTGGTTGATACAGTTCTTCTGCATAGCTACTGGAACAATCATGCAGGGATTCACTGGAATTTTTATTGTGGTTAGACAGCAGATTTGCCTTGTTAGCTGTTCCACTAAGGAATAAACTGAAGGAAGGAAATGTTGTTAATTTACGTAGAAGAAATTTCATTTTAGGTTCATACTCTGGCAGCAGTATATATGTGTTGGCTGCCATTGACACAAAGAACATTTGTGTCCATTGTAAAGTCTTGAGTGTTATTTGTTTTGCAGAATTATCAACATCATTAATAAGGTAATTAATGCAATCTGTTAATAATGATGTTCCTTATATTCAGTTCTAATATCTCTTATTGCCTAGGTGGGGACAGAGTAAAACAAAGAATCAATTAATTCAGGAGAGCTGCAGCTCTGAGTTAGAAGCTTTTTGTTGAAGCAGTAAGTGGATATGTTCATGTGTGAAGGTTTTTAATGGCTGGGATTTTGTGTTATTAGAGTTTAAAATCTTCAGTGAAACACTGGATGGTGCCTTTGGGAAAGGTGTTAGGGGTGATGTTCAGTATTCTGTTTCTCTTGTGCCCAAGTGGGAATGTGATACTCATAAATCAGGTTAACTACATCAAGAGGTTTGGCATTAACAATGATGTCATAGTGTCTAAAAAGTGCTAAACTAGAACAAAATACTCATAAGTCCTTATCACAAATCCTACTTGATCCTTTTTATATTGCTTGTTACAAACAGACACGTATCACCATATACACAGATTATACATAATATATTATTATGTGTATTCCCCTGCAGAGGAAGGTCAGTCTGTGGGGGATTTGGGGTGGCCTGTGCCACAGGTATTTCTAATTACAACTAGGTGACCATGACATGAAGAATCAGCTGGCATTTGCCTAAGTAAAAAATGAGAATTTGCTTTGATGTTTGTGACCATTTATGTTCGTTTTCTGAATATGTCTATAAAATCACTGCTCTGATGATGAAAACACTGATGAATTGAGGGAGTAATTTCACTTGTATTTGAGTTGGCCTGTGATTTGCACAAAAAGTTTTTGTCTGAAGAGTTTGAGATCACTAAAAAGTCTTTTCTCTTGTGTTAAATTGCTTTACTTCTTAGTTGAAATTTGGCATAAAATTAAAAAAATAGAGAATGATGTATTGGGGGTGGCCAATCATCACAAACAGTATAAAAGCATAATCAAGACCAATAGTTAAGAAAATGCAAACCCCAGAAACCCAAGACGAAACAAGGGAAAAAAGCTGTCTGTTTTCTGTTTAGCAAACAAGATCTTTAGTTATTTTGGATTGATAAACCAAAATTGCCAACATATACTTTCAATGTTTTGCTTTACAAAACCTACAAGCCTAACTGTAGTCTCTTACCAAGCCATCACTGTATTTACAGGATGCCTTTCCTACTAGCAAGTGTCTAATTGACCTTTCTGAGCCAAGGGAGTTGTGAGGAACAGAGTCCCTTGTCTCTGCCTACATTCTGCAAATAGCTTGAAACCTTCCCTTCTAGAGTGTCACAATCTAAGTATTTACATTTTAAGGTTTCTTAGGAGAAAAATGACACAATACTTACTATGAAATGGCTTCTTGGGGCTGTATATTTTATTTAATTTCCCTAAGTAATGATAGGCACTAACTCCTGATGTGCAGTAGTCCTGCAAAACAGGAAAAGTTCAGCCCATGCCATATTGGTTTCAGGAGCTAACTTTTTGAGCTTCTTTGTGTTTGTTTCAAAGTGTGATCTGTACTCAAGTTTAAAAACAGGTACAGTCAACAATTTATTTTATGCAGTAACAGTGCTGGAATCTGCTGGAAATAATTGCATATTTTGTAACTTAAAAAAAATTTAAATGTTAATTTTTACTTTTGCAAAATTGGCCAAAGTACTCAATAACAGTCTGATTTACATTAATATCGGTCATGAATGTTTAATATTTCCAACACAAACATTTCTGTGCATTGCCCTCAAACTAAATGACCGATATTTCCTCATTTACTGTCTCCTACATCCTTTGGTCCTGCCCTGTGCTTGGTAAGGTGGTTGTGTGTGACTTGTGTCTCATTTTCAGGGGAGACAAGAAGAGGATGCATATTCACATGACCACTCAAAACTGCTGATACTGATCCAGAGACACTGCACTACAGCTAGATCATCAATTTGATTGTCTTTGCTCTACTTTGTACACAGAAATTGCTAAGTTAGAAATACTAAAACTTGCTGGTAGGAACTGAGGAAAGCATTGATTTATTTTTTTTCATTTTTAGTTAAAAGCAGAGTCGCTCTCTGCAACCCTGCCAGTTTAAGATCAGAAAGCAGTATTTTGACAGATGCTTTTTTGTGTTTGCTATGTCAGGAGCAGGTTTTCATGCCTCTCTTCTCCAAGAAAGCAGAAAATCAGCATGGAATTCCAGTGGCTAAATTGCTTTCTGTAGTTGCAGCCAAATGGTTTATGTGCTTCACATGTTACTCAGGTGCAATCATGTCAATGCAAGTTCTGCCTTCCCCCATCCCCTAATATGTTATTTAATGGTATTGAAAAGCTGTCTGTTCAAGATGCATTTATTTCAGTTGTGGAATGTTGTACACTGACAAAAGCAAAGTCAGTTGATCATTTAAAGTTACTCTGAAATAAAAAAAAAATCAGGTGAGAATGGTCACAGTTGCTCTAAAAAAAAAAACAAAAACAAAACAAAAACAACCTTTACATCTTGTATATGAGGCAGCAAGTAGCATCAAGGCTTATCTGTCATCCTGAATGAAAATTTGGCACAGGACCTCTGCTCACCAGATGTAATTCCCTGGATACCTTTTCTGCATCCTTTCCCATTTCTTTTTCCTCTGTGTACGTGTTGAGATGCCTCTGTCTCTTTTCTTTACATCATTGTTCTCCAGGTGCCTGTGTTTCCTCTTTTCCCTTTCCATTTAATTTCTTCTTCCTTGTGCTGAATTTCCTCCTTGGAAGTCACAGCACCTACATCAAGCATGTTGTTTTCTCTCACTATCAGACTGTAATTCGTCTCTGTCCTTCTCAATCTACTGCATCAATGAAGCTATTTTTTCCCCACTGTAATGGTACAGAATCATAATACTTCTTTGCTAGGGATCTACTCAGTTTGCCACCTTTCCCTTTGCATTTCTTGAAGGCAAATTTCCTTTCTTCTTCCAGAAGTATAAAAAGAGACTCATTTCTGAGAGACTCTTAGCAGGTATTTCTTAGCAGTCTTTAAGGCACATTTCAGAGAGACTCTGTTAACAGAATCCTCATTTAAGAGACCTGTATGTAAAGGCAGGCTCTGTGCTTGCTCTGTGGGCAAAAGCAGATTTTGTTTGAAAATTACAGAAATAACAGGCAAAGTGAATGCCTGTAATCACTTACTGCTGCAGTAAGTAAGTTATAAAGTCAGTTTTAAAGCATAGGGTTTTGTATCCACCCATATCTGAATATGTGTGGAAACCAAAAGAAGCAAAATTTGCTCTTCTGTCCACCCACCTTTTTTTTAAAAAGTGAACTTGCTAAGACTCATTGAAAGAGTTGGTAAATTGTGTATCACATCCTGAATTTACCATGATTGAAGCAATAAGGGGAGTTAATGGAGATAGATGGGTAGGAAAATTAGAAAAGCTTTAATGGCTTTCAGATCCCATGTGACTTCTGGCTCACTGAGAACATGAGTCTCTGTGGAAACCTCCTGGAGAGGAGAAGATGTCGGAATGGCTGTCTCTCTTCAGGCAGTGAAATGTCCCATCACGCTCTTTTGAATTAGAGCAGTATCACAAAACACAAGCTCAACTTATATGCTGGAAGGAATTCTTGTTAAAATAAATTAAAATCTTTGTCTAATCTGATGTCAGATTACACTGACAGGTGTCCTGTCTGCAATGGATAACTCCAAGCAAAGCTCTCTATATGCTTGTACACTCTGTGCATCTCATTGGCCGTGGTTTTGTTTAACTGAAAAACCATGTGGTTTTTTAAAGCATTTTTGAGCTAATTGCCATCAAACTACATGTATAAGAGTGACTATTTTCTCTGCCTTAAATGTATCTGAAAATTAAGATTCTCTGTTCTGTTACTAAATTATGTGAAATTTGCTTCCGACTGTGCAGGATTCTCCCCTTTTGATAACTAGTACATCTGTTGTTTTCATGCTGCAGAGAGAGAAGGTTTCATGTTTGTGGTTGATGTCATCCCAACTCAGGGCTGTCTATGACAGGAGCCTTCTGTATAGCCTGCAGGTGGGCTTTTAAGTTGTGTGCCCCAGTCACTGGGACTGGAGGAGCCACAGAGAGTCTCCTGTTTGCCCTGGATGGGGTGAGTTTCAGAGCTCTGGGGAGCCAGAGCTGTCAGTCACATTGAGCACAAGCTGAACAATGACACTGAATTCTTCCTCTTGGAGTTGCACTGGTACACCTAATAAATAGAACAGTGCTGCACCTTCTTTGGTTAGCTGGCATGAGATTAAGTGTCTTCTAGCAACTCACAGTGTCTGAGCAAGGCTTAGGGGAACCATAACTGAGCTTTTGGAGAAGGTAGATAATGGGGAGTTCAGCAGTTCAGGTTTTGCCAGAGGTTTGAGGTTAAACCACAATCAAGTCACTTTACTTTGCTGAACTTGTGCATTGTCTGTGGCTAAAGATGAAATCAAAGATGTACTGGATATTGAGGTTTATGTACACAGAGGAAGAAAATGCATGGTGTATTTATTTTGTGATGGTTTCTATGCCTCAATATAAAAAACGTTAAAAAACGTAAGTGTGAAGCTAACAATGTT
>WAAE01003884.1:67397-82438 GCA_013400495.1 Nicator chloris | reverse complement strand
GGTGCACGACGTGGACGGGCTGGGAGCCGGGCTGGGAGCCGGGCTGGGAGCCGGGCTGGGAGCCGGGCTGGGAGCCGGGCTGGGAAGCGCCGGGATGGGAAGCGCCGGGATGGGAAGCGCCGGGATGGGAAGCACCGGGCGCGGGCAGGAACGGCGTCCGGGCGCCCTGCGGACAGAGGAAAACACAACGGGGGAAGATCCTTGGGTGAAGTGCTCCTGGGTGCTGAACAGCAGGGGTCCCCTCGACCCCGGGTTCCAGTGAGCTGCAGGACCACTGGCACCGCTCTGTGGGGCCACCACTAGTACCAGCCCACCCAAAAGCTGAGCATGTTCAGTGGTGACCCTGGCAGTGCTGATGGTTGGGTTTGATGATTACAGATGGACATTAGAGGGCATTTCCAACCTTCCTGGTCCTGTGGTTCTGTGTTTGCTCCTCACTAACCCCATGAGGACACTCGGGGATGAGAAAGGTGCTGGAGATCCAGAGCAGGGTCAGCTCTGGTGAATCCACACCAGATTTCCAGCAGATGGGAGATATCATCCAAAAAACCTGATTTCTTCTAAATTCAGCCCTGGTGCTCAAAAAGCCCCAGTGAAGGTTAAAAGTTAAAAACTCACTGAAGTGTGGTACAGGATAAATAAAAGAACTTCTGGAAAATGAGGGAATAACCAAACGAAGGAATCACCAAACTTGCAGGAGCCAGGAGCAGTGACCCAAGGAGGAAGAACAGGACACCATAAATCAAACCACAAAGCCACAGACCAACTTCGTTTGAATTTTGGGCTCATTAACACCAGAAAATAGCCCCTCCCCCCCCAACACAGGCTGTGATCATCCCTCACTCCCATCTATCCCTTTTCCATATGGGAAATTTCCCAGTGGAGGCTCCTGGTGATCACCAGGGGACTTTGAGCTCAGAAAACGCCGTTTTAGGAGGGATGGGTACAAGTAGCCACGGGCTCAGTGCAGACATGAGGCAGGACCAGCACAGGGCACCAGGGCTTGCCCAGTTCCTGGGAGCAGAAGTGATATCCACAGGCTTCACATCCCAGCAGGGAAAACAAACCTGGCAGCTGAGTTATGACTGACCTAGGTGAGTTCTCACTGCCCTCAGTGAGTTACCACTGACCTAGGTGAGTTCTCACTGACCTTGGTGAGCTGCCACTGACCTAGGTGAGTTACCACTGCCCTCAGCGAGTTACCACTGCCCTCAGTGAATTACCACTGACCTTAGTGGGGTGGCTGGAGGCTGAAATGTTCCTCAGGGTGAAAGCAGCTTTGGGATGGGCACTGCTCGACTTCCGACCGATGGATTTGTTCCTGCTGGGGATTAGGGACATGGCACAACAAAGCAACCAGAGGAGCACCAGCTGCCTGGAAAGTGCTGCCCATCAGCCCCTGTCTCAATTAACACCTCATTAACAGCCAGCCCTCACTGCTGGGCAGCAGTCAGGGATGGGCAGTGTGTGAGGGGCAGCAGGGAGGGTCAGTCTATGGGGCAGGGAGGGTCAGTGTGTGAGGGGCAGCCTGCAAGGAATGAGAATTCTCCTTTACACCAGGCCACCTTCACCACTCCCTGGGATTGTCCAGAGGCCCATTCGTGTCCTGGCCTCAGGGAATTGCTGAGAGCCTTGGATTCCCCAGGACAAAGCTGTTCAGCCTCCAGCCCAGGTGTCACAGCAGAACAGGGTCTGTGCACCTCCAGCTGGGTGAAACAAGTGCCAGACCCCCTGGGTGCTCGGGAGAGAAGGGCTCTGGGGTGCCCACACACCTGCAGCTCTCCTGGCTCCTGTGCCTCATCTCCTTGAGCCACCTGCTGAGGAGGGAGTTCTCCTGCCGGTACCAGTAGTAGATGCTCAGCATCAGGGCGGGCAGGAGGAAGAGGAAGATGACGAGGAGGGCAATCAGGACGGACTCGTGGTCTGGCAGGGGAAGCACAGGGACGAGTGAGGGGCTGCAACAGCCACCAGCCTCTGGCCTCACTCCATGCAAGTGGTGACCCCATCTGCCCATTCCAGAGGTCACCTCCAGGAGGGCAACAGGCCTTCAGTGGCCTCTGATGACAACGGGTGGCCACCATCCAGCCAGAGCTGGGCACAGACTGTGGGGCTGCCTGAGGAGGCCCCAGGCAGCCCCTCGGGAAGCAGCCAACCCTCCCGTGGCACCGCTGCAGCCCAGGAGCAGCCCGGGGCACTGGGGACAGGCCGTGACTCACGGTGGCGCTGCACGGGGCCACTGTCCACGCTGCCACCCAGCCCCGGCTTCTCGCAGTACGGCGGCGCCCAGCCCGGGTCACAGTGACAGTTCTTGTTGCTGTTGCACACCTGGGGACAGAGGAGAGGGTTGGACACCACCAGGGATGTGTGGAAATGATGGCAGAGCAGGAATGAGCAGATGGTGACAGGAGGCTGCGTTGAAGAAGCTTCACCCCTGACAATGCTCCCCCTTGGACATCACAGAATCCTGGAGTGGTTTGGGCTGGAAGTGACCTCAAAGCCCCTCCAGTGCCACCCCTGCCATGGCAGGGACACTTCCCAGTGTCCCAGGCTGCTCCCAGCCCCAATGTCCAACCTGGCCTTGGGCACTGCCAGGGATCCAGGAGCAGCCACAGCTGCTCTGGGCACCCTGTGCCAGGGCCTCCCACCCTGCCAGGGAACAATTCCTGCCCAATATCCCATCTACATCTCTTCTTTCAGTTTAAAGCCATTTTCCCTGGTCCTGTCACTATCTGCCCAGGTAAAAAGTCACTCTCCCTCTTTTTTATAAGCCCTTTTAGTGCTGGGTGCCAGCAGGTCTCCCCAGAACTTTCTCTTCTCCAGGCTGACGAGCTCCAGCTCTGAGAGCCTTAACCATGCTGGGCAGAACAAAGGGCAGATGTGGATGTTTTACCTGTCACAAAAGGGTAAATCAGAGGTTTTATGTGTCACATCCCTTCCATAACCCAGCAGGAATCCCCGCAGCAGTTTCTGTTGCCTCATCTGACAAAGCCCTGCACTCCACAGAGCTCAAACCTCTGTCACCCTTCAGCTTTGGAGAACAGTGTCTCCTCCCATCCCCTGAACCATTTCCCTGCCTTTCTGCTGTCCCAGTTCTCTTTCCAACTCTTGCTTTGCTCTCAGGGGGACCAGGCACCTGCTCTGAGCTCCAAACACTCTCCAGCTCAAATCAGACCCTGATCCAAGTTTTGCAGGTGGTGCTTACAGCACAAACAATCTCCTTCCTCTCACTTGGACACGGGTGAGCAAAGATCCCAGCCCAGCCCCACCTGGAGCTGACGCAGGGGACAGGTCTGGAAGGCAGAAATGCCCTGGGTCACAGGGCCCATCCCTGTGGGGGACACTTGGTTGGCTCCAAAGCCTGCAGCTGAGCCCAGGAGTGCCCTGCAGGTGCCAGCAGTGCTCACCCCGTGGCCGTGGCAGCGGGACACGCACTTCTCCAGCTCAAACAGGGACGCGTTCTGGCACCGCCGGTCCTTGCACACCTGCGGGGGACACGAGGGGCTGGGTCAGACCAGGAGCCAGGAGAGGGCACTGGGGGCACTGGTGGGGGTTCTCCAAGGGATTTGGCTGTTGGAAGATGCAGGGTGGTGAGATCGCATTGTTCCAGCCAATGGATTTCACTGCCATTCCCTATCCAGGATGGCTCAGCAGAGCCCAGCCACCACCCCTCCCACCCCCTCCACACACAGCCCACCTGCCAGCTCCTGCAGAAACCATTTCCCATTTGGCCCTAAAACCCAGGCACCAGCCAAAATAAACAGCACTGGATTTCAAAACTGGTTATATTTCCTCATGGAAATGTCACTGTTTTGGCCTTCCCAATGAAAATGTCACTGTTAAAATGCCAAACAGGGAAGGCTGTGTCTCCACAGCCAACCCTCTCTGGAACACATCCCTCCTTCCATGTCCTCCACCAGCCTCTGCCCTCTCTCAGCTCAATTGAACCCCCTCTAAAGTGTTTGGAGATGCAGGGGCTGCAGAGACCAATGCCCAGTTAGCACTGGATTTGTCACGCTGATTCCTGGCAGAGATTTCCTGTTTCCTCTGGGAAACAATCTCATCATAGGAGGAAGCCTCATCCATCAAATCCTGGGACAATTCCTGCTGGGGTTGCTCCTCTCTGAGCTGATTTGGTGAAAAAGCTTAGAGGGCAGAGAGAACAATTTGGTGGCCTGAACATGACTATCTGGTGATGCCCACAAATGGCCCAGGTGAGAAGAATCTGGTGGCCTACAAACACCTGGTGGCAGCAGTCCAGGTGCCACTGAGGCAACGTCTGCAGGTGTGGAAGGACGCACATCCCAGGGATGGCTGGGTCAGGGAAGAGCCCCGTGCCCCCCAGAGCTGGGTCAGAGCCCAGAGACGGGCCCTGAGGAGAGCCCACCCCAGGAAGGGGCACTCACCATGCCATCTCCACATTTGGTGCCCGTCAGCACCAGCCCGGGGTCGGACAGGTCCTCCTGGTCGTCCTTGGCGCTGTAGACGAAGGTGCCGCGGCACTTGACCTCGCGGCCCTTGAAGCGGATGGTGGTGTCGATGGACACCGTGTTGGTGCCCTGCGGCTTCTTGGCAGAGCTCTGGCACTGGATCTTCCCACACATGGCATCCCTGCAGCGGGCACGGCCCAGGGCAGCTGGGGCACGGGGGCGGCGGGCCCCTCGCCCTCCCAGCCCCACCGCCCCACGCCCGTGGGATCATTCCCACTGAGTTTCTGGCCAGGCTGGAGAGGCTCAGCAGCTTAAATCATGGACAGCACAGAAATGATGGAGGGAAACTGCCAGGGGGAGGTTCTGACATGGCTGGAATCACTGGGAATTCTGGAGAGCACACACGACCTAAAAAGCATCTCCACCTGGCACTGGCTTTGGTTTTGCATCAGGCTGGGCTGGGAGGGGCTCGTGGTGGGACAGCAGAACCACAGGATCCCTTAGGTTGGAAAAGACCTGGAGATCACCAAGTACAACCTCCCAGCAGCGATGGGGACAGAGCCCAGGAAGGACCTGGTGGCTTCCCCGGGTACCAAACAGGGCTGCCTCGAGGGCTGATGCCTGGAGGCTGAGGCAGGGCCCTCCCAGTCCCTTGGCAGGGGTGGCAGGGGCAGCTGTGGGTCAGGAGGGGACACGGGGACAGCACCCACCTCTTGTCACACTTGACGTAGCGGCCCTGGCTGTCCTTGCCGCAGTTGCCGTAGGTGTTCCCAGCCATGTTCACATCCTGGAAACACGCGTCAGGTGCTGGCCACGCTCCTGCACACAGGGGAAAGGAGCTGGGGAACGCAGGCACCACGCAGGAATCCCCACAGCAGGAGCAGCAGCTGGGTGCTCGTGGAGAAAAGCCCTTGGAAAGGTCTCCCAAGAGCTGCTGCTGTGGGTGCCGGGCCAGGATAGGAGGGATGAAATTCCCTTTTTTCTGGAGTCTTGTGGAGGATTTTGGTCATAGAATGGTTTGGCTTGGAAGTGACCTTAAAGCCCACCCAGTTCCCATGGGCAGGGACACCTCCCACTGTCCCAGGCTGCTCCAGCCCCAGTGTCCAGCCTGGCCTTGGGCACTGCCAGGGATCCAGGGGCAGCCACAGCTGCTCTGGGCACCTGTGCCACGGCCTCCCACCCTCCCAGCCCCACGGGGACCCCGCAGGGAGGGAGCCCGGAGCCCCCCGGGGCTGTGCGGGCTGGGGGCACTGACCTGGCCCCCAGAGCTGCACGCACTGCTGCAGGTGTGTCATGCACATGCCGGTGCTGCAGTAGGCGTCCCCGCGCGCGCAGGACGAGCCGTCCAGCAGGTACACGTTGGCGGGGCACAACGGCGACGCGCCCGTGCAGAACTCCGGCAGGTCACAGGAGCCCGCGGCCTCCCGGCACAGCGTCCCCGCCGCCTTCAGCTGCGGGGGCACAGGGGAACGTGGCACAGGGCCGAGGGGACTGCGGGGCGCTGCGGTGCCTCCTGGCACGGCTGGCCCCTGCAAACGTCTCCCAGGTGCCCTGTGGCACTGCCGGGGGCTGTCAGGAATAGGGACACGTTCCTCTGCTGGACCTCAGCCACAGAGCTGCCAGAGGGAACTCTTCTGGAGAGGGAGTCTGGAAAAGGCCTTGGAGGGACAGGACACAGGGAATGGCTTCCCACTGCAGAGGGCAGGGCTGGATGGGAGATTGGGCAGGAATTGTTCCCTGGCAGGGTGGGCAGGGGCTGGGCTGGAATTCCCAGATTTGTTGTGGCTGCCCCTGGATCCCTGGCAGTGCCCAAGGCCAGGGCGGACACTGGGGCTGGGAGCAGCCTGGGGCAGTGGGAGCTGTCCCTGTCATGGCAGGGGTGGCACTGGGTGGGCTTTGGGGTCCCTTCCCAGCCAGCCCATTCCATGACTCTCCTGCAGACACAAGGTTACACATGAACCCTGCTCATGGGGCACAGGGAGCGTGACCTTAGGGACCAGCAGCACAGGAGTCCCACGGGAGTGGCAGGGCTGGATCTCCACCTCATCCCATGGGCACGGGGTGGGCACGGGGTGGGCACGGGGTGGGCAGGGTGGGGTCTCACCTTGCAGCTGTGGCAGCAGTCACCATGGGCACACTGGGCCCCCTCCTTGAGCGTGCAGTTGTGAGCGTTGCAGCAGGGGTTGGTGCATTCCTGCGTGGAGAGGACAACTCCATGGGCAATGGTTCCATCCCTTCCCCAGCACTGCCCCCAGCCCCTTCTCCACCCATCACAGCATTGCCCTTCTCATCCTGCAAGGGAGGAAACTGAGGCACGGAGGGCACGAGGAAGAACTGGGCACTCAAGGGAAAAGTCAAGGAGAAGGTCAGGACTGGGATAAATGGATTGAGGAAGGTGTGACTGGGAAAAGCCCTTGGGATGGAGTCCCTGTGGTGACAGCAAACCCTGCCCTTGGAAATGCCCTGTGCAGGAATTCCCTCAGCGGAGGTGGGCTGCAGGAGGATCCCTCTGGACCTGCACCCCCAGGAGGGTCACTCTGTACCCCCATCCTCAGGAGGGTCACTCTGTACCTGCACCCCCAGGAGGGTCACTCTGTACCCCCACCTCCAGGAGGACCCTGCCCCCCTGTACCCCCTGTACCCCAGGAGGCCCCTGCCCCCTGTACCCCAGGAGGACCCCCATACCCCCTGTACCCCAGGAGGACCCCCCTGCCCCCTGTACCCCAGGAGGACCCTGCCCCCCCGTACCTCCACCTCCCCGCAGTCACAGTCCTCGCCCTCCTCGCGGAAGCCGTTGCCGCATTTCCGTGCCACCACCAGGTCCTTGGTGTCGGGCAGGTTGAAGAGGCACATTCCCCCTCCCTTCTGGAAGTAATTCTCCAGCTGCCTCTTGCTGCAGGAGCTGAACACGCGGGGGAAGGGGTGGCTGCGAGGGGACAGTGGGAAAAGGGGGGAGCAGGGCCAGGAGAAGGTGGGAAACCGGTGAGAACTGGGAATTTAGGACATGGACAAACCGGCACAAACCCTCCCAAGAGCAGCTTGCCCGTTGTTCAGTGAGCCCAGGAACATCTCCCACCCCAGCTGGCACAGCCAGAGCGACAACCAGGGGACAGCTCTGAACCCCAAATGCTCAGAATGGGCTGGGGGGCAGGCAGAGCCTCTGTCCATCCCCCCTGGAACATCCACCTCCTGCACGGAGCCTGCTGAGCCTGGAGCCCCCCTGGTGTGAGCCCCAAGCCGCAGGTGCCAGCTCTGCACTGCTGCAGGTGTCACCTCTGCCCTGGGACACCCACAGGCCAGGGCCCCACACCTGCAGGGCCCTCTGCTCCCCACTCAGCTCAAACCAAACCCTCTCCTGTTCTCACTGAACCACAGCAGGAAACACCACCTGGGCTACCAAAACACCCCTCAGCTGAGATGGTGAAATTCACTTAAAATTAAAGGAATATGGAAAAGAAACACCAAAAAGGACCCAGAGAGCAGCAAAAAATAAAATAGTCAGAGCCTGCAATGTGTAAGGAGCTGAGGAACAGGAGAAACACTCCTTTTCTACAGAACCTCTGAGCAAGATTCTTCTCTAATTTCACCGTTTGTGGGTTGGTTTATGAAGAAGAAGGAAGCATTTCCCTCCAGTTTCATTTCCTCTTAAAGCTGAAAAATATTTTCATATCAGAACATCTCATTCTCAAGATGACTCAGAGGACATTTTATAAAAGTGATTTTGAAATCTCCTGAGCTGGAGGGAAACCTGTGAGTGTCTGCAGGTTATGGAGGCTGAGCAAGCCAATGTACCCTCTGTGTCTTTCTATACATCCATATACATGGCTGTGCAAAGAGGGGCAGGCTGAACACAGTCAGAAATGTGCTTTTCCCCACCACAATCCGCCCAGGCAGAGGTTAAATCCTGTGGGACCAATGCCAGGGTCTGGCAGCCCTGAAACCACAAGTGGGGTCCCACTGTTCCTTCCTAATTGGAAGAGCAGGTGGGTTCAAGTAACAGGGAATAAACAGCTGCTTCTCCTCAGAGCAGGGATGTCTGGGGTGAATTATCATCAGGAGATGGAAAACCCAAAGGAAGAAGGGCTCTGGAAAGGAAACTGCCACCAACCAGATGGATTATGGAGCCCACCCAGTGCCACCCCTGCCATGGCAGGGACACCTCCCACTCTCCCAGGCTGCTCCAGCCTGGCCTTGGGCACTGCCAGGGATCCAGGGGCAGCCACAGCAAAGCTGGGAATTCCAGCCCAGCCCCTGCCCACCCTCCCACACAGCAATTCCTGCCCAACATCCCAGCCCAATCTGCCCTTTGCCAGTGGGAAGCCATTCCCTGTGTCCTGTCCCTGCAGGCCTTGTCCCCAGTCCCTCTGCAGCTCTCCTGGAGCCCCTTCAGGCCCTGCCAGGGGCTCGGAGCTCTCCCTGGAGCCTTCCCTTCTCCAGGGGAACATTCCCAGCTCTCCCTGGAGCCTTCCCTTCTCCAGGGGAACATTCCCAGCTCTCCCTGGAGCCTTCCCTTCTCCAGGGGAACATTCCCAGCTCTCCCAGCCTGTCCCCAGAGCAGAGGTGACAACATTCCCTGCCCACTCCCCCCTGCACACAGCACCCAGAGCCTGCTGGGGGCTTTGGGGACACATGCCAGGGCATGGGGACACCTCCAGGGCCAGCAGCACTCACCCCGTGGCTGCTGCCATGACGCAGCCGCCCTGCTCCGGGGTGGCCTCCACGCAGCAGCCCTTGGTGTCGTGCACCATGCCGAAGTTGTGGCCGATCTCGTGGGCCATGGTGGCGGCGGCCCCGATGGGCTGCTCCGCGTGGTCCTGCACAGGGAGGGCACTGTCAGCACAGCCACCACCCAAGGGACACGGTCACCCGCAGCAGGGAATGGGGCCGGGCACATGGAGGGACCACGCACCCCTGGGATGCAGCTGGAGCCCCCAGGAGGAGGGGCTGGGGGAAGGTTCATGGCAGAAGTGGGGTTTGGTCTCCTGGTTTTCCTGTGGGGGACAGTTGGGAAGCTCTTGGCTGAAGCCAACTGCTTAAAACCCAGGGCACATCCCAAAACCCAGAGACCTGAGTGCACCCCACCACCACCTTGGCCAGGGATCAAAGGTGACCAAGGCCACCATGGCCACCCCATCACGCCCAGGGCCTGCATCAGGAAGAGGAGAAGGGCAGAGATGGGCAGAAATTATCTGGGCAGAGATGATCCCAGAAATCCAGAGAGCAGAAGCAGGGAACAGGCAGGGGCTCTTCAGCACGAGGGACAGGAGCAGCCCAGGAGGTCCCAATGCTGCTGCCAGCTGGGAGCTGGGGGTGTACCCGGGGTGGGAGACCTTTCACAGCCCCTTCTCACCCCTCTGTGCACCTGGCCAACACCTGAGGGCTCAGGAGCTACACTGTCCCTCCCCTTCAGGCTGCACCCCCGGCCCAACCTCAGGAGGCTGCTCCAAGGCCATGGAGAACTCCAGCAGGCAGGGGTGGCACAGGGACCCCCCCTTCCTTACCACGCTGACCCCTCCGGAGTTATCGGCGCTGCACATCCCCTCCAGCGGAGCCATCCCGATGGTGGTGCCCCCGAAGGTCTTCCCTCTGCCCGCCACGAGAGCAGGGGCCAGTTCAGCACCCGGGGGCTCTGCAGAGCCCAGCCCCAGCTGGGAGCCCCCACCCAGCACCCCCAGCCCGGGACCCACGTCAGTAGCTGGGCGTTGTCGTGCCTCCTGCGCGCCCTCAGCGACTTCTTCCACTGCAGGAAGGCCCAGAGCGTGGCGTTGGCGTCGCTGCTCACCGCGCACTGGTCCCGCTCCGTCCACACCTCCAGCCCGATCAGGGCCACCTTGATGTTCAGCAGCCTGTAGAACTGCAGGAGGGGACAGCTGGAGGGCACGGGGACTGCAGCTCCCTGGGCACCCTCCCTGCCTGCGGTGGCGTTACGGCCGGGGGCTGTTTGTCTCCCTGTGGCTGTGTGACTGCAGAGCACACCTGTCCCAAATCCACCTGCAGGCATGGGCTCCACAGGCACAGGTGTGGGCACAGGAGCCAGGCAGGGTGGCACGATGACATTCGGTGACAACACCTCAGTGTGTCCCTTCTTTGCCAAAGGTGCTGGCACTGATCCCGGGCAGGGGCCTGTGGGCCTGATATTTCTGGGTCTGAGAGATTTTAGCCTGCTCACTTTCTCCCATGGGAGAAACTCTTCAGAAAGCTTCTTCTCAAAACAAATCCTGGCAAACAACTCTCCTTTCTCAAAACAATCTTTCTCCAGGTGGTGTTTTGCTTTTCTAGTTCTCAAAGCATTTCAGCTGTTTCTCTGGTTTAACCAACAGGATTAGAGAGGTGTCGTTCTTATTCCCCAAATGTGTCGAGTCTGTATCAGGACACCTTATGAAAAGGTAGTAAGAATTAAACAATAAAGTTTTTTATGTTCTTTGCCTTCTGAAATATTTAGTCTCTCATCTTTTTTCGTGTCCTACAATGACAGGGGCCAGTGAACGCTTCCCTGCTGAGCTCAGCCCACAAAGGGTGACAAAGCCCTTCCCACCACGTGCTCAGAGAACTTCTGGATTCCTTAATGGGTGGCCAAGCCCTGGCACAGCTGCCCAGGAGAGCGGTGGAGTCCCCATCCCTGAAGGGATTTAAAGTCATGTGCACGTGGCACTTGGGGACATGGGCAGTGGTGGCCTTGGCAGTGCTGGGGAATGATTGGACTCAAAGGACTTAAAGACCTTTTCTGACCTTAACAATTCCATAATTCTATGATTCCTTGCCCTGGTGACACGGGGACAGTCCCTGAGGGCCACACAGGGGTCTGGCAGGTCCCTCACCTTGTCCACGTAGTTTGCGATCTCCACGATGCGCTGCTTGGTGTGGCCCAGGTTGAGGTTCTGGTTCCTGTACTGGAGAGAGATGAGGATGGGGAAGGGTCACGGGGTAAATCCAGGGTGGAGGCAGAGAGGCAGCCTGGTTTTCTGCCCCCCCAGCACTCACCAGGGTGTGATCAGCAACGATGAAGAGCTCCATGTACTTCATGGTCCTCCAGGCATCTCTCCTGGCCTGCAGGCAGACATGGGGCTCAGCAAAGAGGGGCAGCCCTTGGCTCTGGGCACCCTCCAGACACCACAGAGCTGCTCAGGAGGGACAGCTGAGAGGGGAAACTGAGGCACACGGTGACAGGGAACATTTGAGTGGTTCCAAATGCCCTCATGTCATGTCTCACACCGCAGGATGCAGCACTGAGACCCAACCCATGCACCCTCTGGGGTCTCCTGCCCAAGCTCAAGCCACACAAGCCGCCCACACAGAGCCTCCCAGCCCACCTGCCTGCACAGCCCTGCCCAGGGGACATGGGAGCTGTCAGCAGTGCTGAGAGCCCCTGCCAGCCCTCTGCCTGTCCCCAGACAGATCCCGTGGGGATTTACCTATGTAGATTTACCTGTGTGGATTTACCCATGAGCATTTATCCATGAGCATTTACCCACCAGGATCTACCCCGAGTGGATTTCCCCACGAGGATTTACCCCAGTGGATTTACCCATGAGGATTTACCCATGAGGATTTACCCACGAGGATTTACCCCTCATGGATTTACCCATGAGAATTTACCCACGAGGATTTACCCATGAGGATTTCCCCAGTGGATTTACCCCAGCAGATTTCCCCATGAGGATTTACCCCAGTGGATATCCCCACGAGGATTTACCCACGAGGATTTACCCATGAGGATTTCCCCAGTGGATTTACCCACAAGGATTTACCCCAGTGGATTTCCCCACGAGGATTTACCCATGAGGATTTACCCCAGTGGATTTCCCCACGAGGATTTACCCATGAGGATTTCCCCAGTGGATTTCCCCACGAGGATTTACCCCAGTGGATTTCCCCATGAGGATTTCCCCAGTGGATTTACCCACAAGGATTTACCCCAGTGGATTTCCCCACGAGGATTTACCCATGAGGATTTACCCCAGTGGATTTCCCCACGAGGATTTACCCATGAGGATTTCCCCAGTGGATTTCCCCACGAGGATTTACCCCAGTGGATTTCCCCACGAGGATTTACCCATGAGGATTTACCCCAGTGGATTTCCCCACGAGGATTTCCCCATGAGGATTTACCCCAGTGGATATCCCCACGAGGATTTCCCCACGAGGATTTACCCATGAGGATTTCCCCAGTGGATTTACCCACGAGGATTTACCCATGAGGATTTCCCCACAAGGATTTACCCATGAGGATTTCCCCACGAGGATTTACCCGTGGGTGCTGTGGCTGGAAGAGCTGGGCAATGCCAGCGATGGTGCTCCCGAGGTCCTGGCCGTGCCCACAGGTGCCCCCCGGCATGGGCAGGTGCTCAGCTCGGTGGATGAGGTGGAGACCTGGCTCAGGGGTCCCCAGGGGTCTCAGGTAGTAGCTGGTGTTGGTGCTCAGCACTATGAGGCCCCTGGAAATGGGAACGGCCCCACAAACTCATGGCTCATCAGCCTGGTCTGCACCCGAGGTGGGAGCAGGGACAAACAGCCCCAGGGGCAAATCAACCTGGGCACCAAAACCTGCCCCCTTCAGAGCACAGAACAAAGCCCAGGCTGGGACACCTGCTCTGGGGTGCAGGGTCCTGCCCCCTCCAGGGATAAAACTCCTGGGAGTGAGCTCGTGCTGTCAGAAATATGGCCCCTGCCCCAGCCTGCCCAGTCCTGGGCTCGGGTGAAGGATGGGAGAAGGAAGAAGGACAAGATGGGAGCAGTGGGAAAACCAGCCCCATAAAGCATTTGGAGCTGGGCCAGCAGGAGCATTGGTGCTGCTCCGGGAGGTCCCAAAGGGGATCCCTGCAGGGAGAGGGAGCAGTGGATCCATCCCACCCTTTGGCAGCTCCACACCCGCCCGCCCCTGCGTTCCTCCAGTCCTGATTCTCCCACACTCTACTCCTTCCTCTCCATCCTACTCCTTCTCCATTCCCTGCTCCTTCCTCCCTACCCTGCTCCATCCCCCAGTCCCTGCTCCATCCCCCGTTCCCCGCTCCATCCCCCGTTCCCCGCTCCATCCCCCGTTCCCCGCTCCATCCCCCGTTCCCTGCTCCATCCCCCGTTCCCCGCTCCATCCCCCGTTCCCCGCTCCATCCCCCGTTCCCCGCTCCATCCCCCAGTCCCTGCTCCACCCCCGTTCCCTGCTCCCCCATACCGTATTCCCGAGCAGGTGCTGAGCACGACCCAGGAGCCGCGGTGGCCGCGGACGTGGCCGTGGTAGTGACAGTGCTCCTGGAGAGAGACAGTGGAGACTCCCTTGGAGGGCTGGGAGCAACAACCCGCACGTGCTGATCCCAGAAAAGCACCTTTTCCATTTCCCCTTCTCCATTTCCCTTCTCCACTCCCCAGGCAGGCAGGCGGCGTCTCCCACTCCGGGAGCGGGAGGAGCCGGGTTCAGCCCGGGACACTGGAAGGGTGACAAAAGGCCGGAGGGGGACATGGGGAGGGCCTGGTGCTGCCAGTGTTTGTGTCCCGAGGCCAAGAGCCACGGGAGCCGAGCGCTGCCGCATTCCTGCTGCCACGGGCGCCGGGAAGCTGCCAGGGACACTCCCCACCCGCTCCGAGTGCCCAAACCCCCCGCACACAGAGAGGAGCGCCCCCGTGCCCCGGCACCCACCGTGTGGTTGGGGGTCACCGTCACGGGCTGTCCCTCGCTGTAGTGCGTCTCCGAGTAGCCCGGAGCCAGCAGCCTGCGGGGTGAGCCAGCGGTGAGGAGCCGGGAGCTGCTCCAGGGCTCCCGGCATGGGAATGCACCGAACCTGGGTGAACCTTGATCCCAAGCTGGCAACGTGGCGTCACCTCTGTGACCCCAACCAGAGGCTGCCCATGGCCAGCAGGGGCAGGGATGTCAGCAGGGACAGGCCAATGTCCCTCTGTGCCCCAGCAAAGATGGGGCTGCCCAAGCTGGGGTGTCCAAATTGCCCTGGGGTGCTGGTCTGGGATGGGGCAGTCTGGCTGCCCACCCACTCCCTGCCAGAGCCCCGGTGACAAACAGCCAGGGTGGGTGACAAACAGCCAGGGTGGGTGACAAACAGCCAGGGTGGGTGACAAACCCCCGGGGTGGGTGAGAAACCGCCGGGGTGGGTGACAGCTGCTCCGCAGGGACCAAGCCCTCCTTGGGATAAAGGCCCAGGGGAGGCATCCTGCTGGGAGGTTTGGGGTGTCTGACACAGCCCTGGACATGTCACTTCATCCCTGGCACAGAGCAGGGGACACTCTGGAGGCAACTCCCCAACAAATGGGGTGGGGGGACCCCAGAAATATTGAGATGATTGTGAGAAAGCTTGGGCTGCTTTTAGGAAGCTGCACCCCAGCCTTTACCCCCTGCCCCAGCTTCCCCCCAGCTATGGCCACCTCCCCCTGGGGCCAGTCCAGGTGTGACCCATGCCATGCCATGCCATGCCATGCCATGCCATGCCATGCCATGCCATGCCATCCCATGCCATCCCATCCCTTCCTGCTGCAAGGAAGAGCCAGAGCCAAGCTCACGGCTGGAGAGCACTTGGGGTGGGGAGCTGGGGGATGGGCTGGAATGGTCCCAGGGGTGACAGGAGAGAGAAGGAGAAGGAGAAAGAGGAGGAGGAGGAGGAGGAGGAGGAG
>WAAE01003884.1:36597-50579 GCA_013400495.1 Nicator chloris | reverse complement strand
AGCGAGGCCGGGGCAGGCCGGGGAGCGAGGCCGGGATCCCACAGAGCCCACAGAGCCTTTCTGCGGGCAGGAACGGGCGCTGTGCCCTCACCCAGCCTGGACCCTGGAGCGAGGCCGGGGCAGGCCGGGGAGCGAGGCCGGGATCCCACAGAGCCCACAGAGCCTTTCTGCGGGCAGGAACGGGCGCTGTGCCCTCACCCAGCCTGGACCCTGGAGCGAGGCCGGGGCAGGCCGGGGAGCGGGGCCGGGATCCCACAGAGCCCACAGAGCCTTTCTGCGGGCAGGAACGGGCGCTGTGCCCTCACCCCGCAGTGAGGCCGGGGCAGGCCGGGGAGCGGGGCCGGGATCCCGCAGAGCCCGGGGACAGCAGCCCCGGAGAGCCCCGGGCCCTGCAGGGCCGCTCAGCCTCCCTGGCCCAGCACACGGACACGGGCACGGGAGGGCTCCTGGGCAGCTCTCAGCTCCATCACCCCATCCCTGGCACAGGTCCTTCTGCAAAGGACGCCCTCAGGGGTGACAGTCACAGAACCAGGGGATTGTTGGGGGTGGAAAAGCCCGCCAAGGTCATCGAGTCCAACTGTGACTGGTCCCTGCCTTGTGAGACAGCCCAGAGCACTCAGTGCCACATCCAGGAGTTCCTGGGACACCTCCAGGGATGATGGGGACCCCAAACCTCCCTGGGCACTGCCAAGGCCTGCCCACCCTTTCCATGGGGAAATTCCTGCTGCTGTCCCCCCTGAGCCTGCCCTGGGCCAGCCTGAGGCCGTTCCCTCTGCTCCTGTCCCTGTTCCCTGGGAGCAGAGCCCGACCCCCCCGGCTGTCCCCTCCTGGCAGGGACTTGTGCAGAGCCACCAGGTCCCCCTGAGCCTCCTTTTGTCCAGGCTCAGCCCCTTCCCAGCTCCCTCAGGAATTCTCCAGCCCCTGCCCAGCTCCCTTCCCTTCCCTGGCCCCGTTGCCCTTCTCCAGTCAAACATCTCTGTGCTGCCCATGCAAAGCTGTGCCCTGACAGACCCAGATGAGGTCTCGGAGCAGAAGTGCCATCGCTCCCAGCCCAGGGACAGCTCACTGCTGTCACAGGGACTCAGCTGTGTCCCCTCCTCACGGTCCAGCCAGTCAGTCCCAGGGGCTCTTCCCCAAAGGGAGTTCAGGGCTGGTTCCTCAGTGGATGACTCAGGAGGGCTGGCAGGAGCCAGGAGCCAGCCAGGACAATTCATGGGATGTTCTGAATCCATCACAGCGTGGGGAGAGCAACGTGGAATCTCTTCGGCATCGTGAAGTTTGAAGGAGCCTCTGGTGCAGCAACTGGGCTGCAGCACATGGCTACATGAATAAAATTTCATTGGATTTAAAAATCCCCTTTTCCCTAGGAAGACTCTCACAAGTGTCCTCATCCCCCTGGAATTTGAGCTCCTTCCAGGGGCATTCATCAACGTGGCTTCCATTTGTCACGCTGAGGTCGCTCACCCTCCCGCAGGGTCCCATTTGGCCGAGAGAATTCACTTTATCTGCTGATGTAGGGAGAAAAATATTACTAAAAGCTTGACTTTCAAACCTTGCTCGTGTGAAAAGTTGGGCCTTTCCCATTTCCAGCCAGATTCCTGCCCCAGGCTGAATTCCTGCCCCGGCCCAGTGCTGACTTCAGCTGGCCCCAAGTGCAGCCAGCGGCTCATAAGGCAGCACAAAGGAAATAATATATTAAAATCTGCTTTACTGGATTAGAGTGGGATCTGCACTAATGAACAGCCAGTCAGGAAGTCATGTCTTCCTCAGGGAATTGTTTCAGGAAAAGTGAATTATAATCCAGGATGCACTCACGGAAAAAATGAGATGGACTTTGGGGAGGGCTGATATAAAGTCCATAATCCATCTGATTTTAGGTGCCAGTGCAGGGGCTGGGACTGCATGGCCCTTAAGGTCCCTTGCAATCCAAACCATTCTGGAATTCTGGAAGTGCTTTGCTTACCTGCTTCGGCAAATCCTTCATCTCCTCCTCTCCAAAGTCTTCCCGTTGTGCTCTCAGTGAGAAAACAAATGGGCCACCAGAAATCCTGGGAAGAGTCCCCAGCAGCCCCCCCCGCTGGACAGGCCACAAACAGAGGGACAGCAGTGACCACAGACTGTGGGGACCTTCCTTTTCCAGGGAAACTGGCACTTGAGCTGTGTTTTCACATCATCATGCAATGTATTTCCATGGAAATCTCTGCGGATCCCAGCAAGGAGAGAACATGTCCCAGACATCCACCCAAGCCCCATCAGCCCCTGACGTGAGAGTGCAGGGACTCCAGAAACATCCAAACCAGCTGGAGAGGGCTTCTCCATAGGAGGGAGTCCCAAATCACCCACAGGGCTGCCCCAATAGAGAAGGATCAGGACTGATTCCCTCAGGATGGAATTTACAGCACAAAGGAAGAACAAGGGGAAATGGTCATGAAGGAGAGATGGAAGGTGCTTCTGAAGGGAGAAAAAGCCTCTCATTTTAAAATAAAGCACGTTTCAAAGCAAAAGGTGGGGTTTACACCTCTTTTCCATTTCCTTCTTTTCCATCTCATCCAGGTTTCCCAGCTGCAGGTCAGGCTGTGGACACACAAGGGTGCTCCCCAGCAATCCCTGGGGGGTGGTGCTGATCAAAGGACAATTCTGAGGAACTGAAAACACAAATCTGCTCTGACAGCGTTGGAAAAAAACCAGTCCTGCCCTAATTCCACTTCCAGAGCTCTGCAGAATTTACCCAAAAAGTCTCAGTGTGCAGTAGATTTAGAGGGGATGACTCCACTCTGGAATCAACACAAGACAAGCACAATTTCCTGAGTTTTTGGACAGAAGTTTGGCCTGTTGGAAGCAGTGCCTGCAAATGTCAGCAGCCTCCTTCCCCAGGATTGTAAACAGTGGATGCTGCTCTGCAGCCACAGGAGCTTCACCCCACCTGAGGGCAGGGAGCAGCCTTGGAACAGGGCAGGGTCAGGTCAGGAGCATCCCCCACGGAGAAATCAGAGAAGGATGGGTGGGAACACCCCCACCAGTTCTGGGGGGAAATTCCGTCACCCAAGGGTTTGTCCAGCCCTGGCACAGCCCTGGAGTCCCCATCCCTGGAGGGATTGCACAGCCCTGTGGATGTGGCACCTGGGGACAGGGTCAGGGGTGGCCCTGGCAGTGCTGGGGGAACACTGGGCTTGATCTCAGAGTGACTTTGGAGCAGCAAGGCCCTCAAGCTCCCTTCATGTGTCCTCACTGAAAGTTTCAAAGCACAAATGAGCAGCTGAATGGCCTTGAACGAGCTCCAAGTGAGGCAGAGCTCCTCAGGGCTCCAAGACCCCCCAGTCTCCTCTCCCAGGGAACTGATCTGTCCCTGTGTCTCCGGGAATCCAGCACAGCTCAGCCCCAGCAGTTTCAGCACCTTTTGCTTCAGGAACACACAAAGCTCATTTCCAGCCCCAGAACCAAATTCTAAAGGCAAGGCAGCAGTTCCATCCCACCTGATCCCCAGACAAGGCAGTGGAAGGAGCAAATTCCAGTTCAAGGCCAGGATGGACAGGGCAGGGGTGGCCCTGGGTGGGCTCTGAGGTCCCTTCCCCAAACCAGGCTGGTTCTGTGACAAACAGGTAAAACTGGATTTTGGGAAGGTCTGAGAAGATAAGCCACAGTCTGAGCTGATTTATGCCAGCCACGGGATGTTATTTGTAATTTGCACTTTAACTTTGATTTCTGGGACCAGACCAGATCAGGGAATCCTGGAATGGGTTGGGTGGGAAGGGACCCTAAATCCCCTCCAGTGCCACCCCATCCCTGGCAGGGACACCTCCCACTGTCCCAGGCTGCTCCAAGCCCCAATGTCCAACCTGGCCTTGGGCACTGCCAGGGATCCAGGGGCAGCCACAGCAAAGCTGGGAATTCCAGCCCAGCCCCTGCCCACCCTCCCAGACAGCAATTCCTGCCCAACATCCCAGCCCAATCTGCCCTTTGCCAGTGGGAAGCCATTCCCTGTGTCCTGTCCCTGGAGGCCTTGTCCCCAGTCCCTCTGCAGCTCTCCTGGAGCCCCTTCAGGCCCTGGAGGGTCTCTCCAGAACCTTCCATCTCCAGTGGTGCCCAGCCCTCCCAGCACTGGGTGTTCCCTCAGCAGTTTCTGAACTGAATTGCCACAAACATCTGAGGCAGAGACATAGGAAGCCACAGCTCACACCCACTCTGTTCTCCTCAGATGTCTTTTCCTGTTTATCCATCCCATGAGCTGCTCAGTGATGAGCAGATGAAACTGAGACTTCAGCATTTCACATTTCTCCTCTCTCCTCTGCATCTTGTCAGTGGTGCTGGTGCAGGGCACAGCCAGGGACCCTGGCAGGGCAGAAGCCTCTAAAAACGGGGATTGTCCCAGAAAGGCCTAAAAACTCCCACCATCACCAGCACCCTGCTCAGCCCCTCCTGGTCCCTGCAACAGCTACTACAACTGTTTTATTGAAGGGGTTTTGAAGTACAAAACAGAACAAGTGAATTTTCTACATTGAGACAGGCATTAAAAAAATTAAGAAATCCTCGTTAAAACCCATTAAAAAGAAATATATAAAACTGCTATTCCAATCATGGAGTTATAAATACATAAGTTTTCCCAGACTCTGTTTCCTCTGGAAGTGCCTAACACCACTATAAAACCCCAGCTCTTTATTTAACACCCTGACACTCCCCCCAGATCCCTGATTCTTACACAGGGCAGGATGAATTCGTACACAAGTGAGCCAAGAGCACCAGCTGGAGCTGCAGAAGCATTTACTGCCTTCTCCCTGGCCCAGCACGTGCTGCTCTGTGCTGCTCCATCAGCTCCAGGACACCTTCTTCCCCAGGACACGGTTGGTGATTTTCTGGGAGAAAAACAAAGGCACACAGAGGAGTTTTAGTGCTTTGAGCACAGGTCCTGTGCACAGATTGTTGTGGAATCCCAGAGGGGTTTGGGTGGGAAGGGAGCCTAATGCCCACCCAGTGCCAGCCCTGCTGGGGCAGGGACACCTCCCACTGTCCCAGGTGGCTCCAAGCCCCGTCCAGCCTGGCACCAAGGGCCAATAAACACCACCAAATGGGAATTTACCCCTTTCAGGGCAATTCAAGCAGCTCAGCAGTTGCTCACTGAGAACACCAGGATATCCCTGTGGTGCTGCAGTGGGAATGGTCAGGAACAGGCCAGAGGTTATCCCTGGAACTGGCTGAGGCTGGTCCCTGGAGCAGGATCCTGAGCACAACCCACTGGGAGCCACATGTGCCCCAGGCTGGGCTGGCTCAGGAAAAGCCTCAGGAAAAGCTGCAGAGTTCCAGGGAAGAGCCACAGGGAGAGTGGAAGGTACAGAAAGTGCTTTCCACCATGAACAGGGGAATAAAGCAGGGCTCCCTGAGGGAGGGATGAGCCACGGCTGAGGGGAGCAGAGGGAGATCTGCACAATCCTGACACCAACACAGGAAAAGTCGTTGGCAAACTCCTCCCCAAAGGAGCTGAAAGTACCTGGGCTGGCTGTTCAGGAACCAAAGCAGAGCAGAGCCAACACAGAACCTTGTGAACCCAACACAGAACCCAACACAGAACCTTGTGAACCCCACACAGACCCTTGTGAACCCAACACAGAGCCCAACACAGAACCCAACACAGAACCTTGTGAACCCAACAGAGAGCCCAACACAGAACCTTGTGAACCCAACACAGAACCCAACACAGAACCTTGTGAACCCAACAGAGAGCCCAACACAGAACCTTGTGAACCCAACACAGAACCCAACACAGAACCTTGAGAACCCAACACAGAACCTTGTGAACCCAACACAGAACCTTGTGAACCCCACACAGAGCCCAACACAGAACCTTGTGAACCCCACACAGAACCCCACACAGACCCTTGTGAACCCCACACAGACCCTTGTGAACCCAACACAGAACCCAACATAGAGCCCAACACAGAAGCCCAGAACCCAGGTCTGTGACCCCTGGCAGGGGCTGGATCCAGAAGGGATTTCAGGCCCCTTCCAGCCTCCAGCAGGGAGAGATTTCAGAACATTCTCCCACAGCTCCAGAACCTCCCAGTGCAGCTCCCAGCTCCAGAGCTGCTGTTTCCCTTTGGGGCAGTGACACCTTGTGGTCCCTGCCTGCCTTGCCTTGTCCCCTGTCCCTCTGGGGACATTCCCATCCCTACAGCAAACAAAGGTTCCTCAGTGCTGGGGCTGGGCTCCTGCTTCGAGGGACACAGGGAAGTTACCCATTACCTGCTGCTCCCTTTTAGGAGCTTGCTCGTGGTTTACTGAAATCACAAACTCACTCCACCTATTGGAAAAGCCTCAGTAATGGAACGAGTCTGGCTCTGATAAACTCAGACAATCCACTGCCACTTCACTGGGGTTGGAAGTTCTGATTGCTGCTGCCATCAGATCAGAATCTGTTCCCACTACAGAGTGGGCAAAACTCCAGGGCACTCCCTGTGCCCTGGTCTGACTGGGATGATTTTATGCTCTATTTGAAATTAACAGTACTAAAGCAAAGGGCTGCTGGGACAGAAGATCAGCCCAGATCCACGTGCACCCTGTATAAAAATAACTTCGCTATCTTAATAAAGAGAAGTATTGAACAATTTCACAGATTAAGAATGTCTGTGCACTCCGGCCCAGGAATTTTCAGTTCCAGTTCTAGGTGGGCCCATGTTGTTTCCTCCTCAGGATCATCCACACTCAGTGCCAACAAAACTTGTTACTATTCTCTTTTCACCTCAGTGAGCCACCCCAAACTGCCACAGAAATGCCTTGGAAACAGCCCTGACAGCTTCCAAACCTCCCAGAGCCCTGCAGGGATATTTGCACTCTGCTTTATAAAAGGGAAGCAAATTTTGTTCATATATATTCACTAATTTGGGGTCTTATTTTGAGTCAAATAAACTCAGCTGCATCTCATCCCTCAGCCTGGGCACTGGGGCTGGGAGCACCCTGGGACAGTGGCAGTGTCCCTGCCATGGCAAGGGTGGGATTCACTC
The DNA here is from genome assembly GCA_013400495.1 of Nicator chloris. Classification (NCBI taxonomy): domain Eukaryota; kingdom Metazoa; phylum Chordata; class Aves; order Passeriformes; family Pycnonotidae; genus Nicator; species Nicator chloris. The sequence goes on along the minus strand of WAAE01003884.1, from coordinate 43,587 downwards.
AGTCATTGCTTCCTTTCCCAAAGTTTAATCACACCCTGTGAGCCCTCAAAGCCTTGGGGAAGGGGCTGGAGAATTCCTGAGGGAGCTGGGCAGGGGCTGGAGAATTCCTGAGGGAGCTGGGAAGGGGCTGAGCCTGGACAAAAGGAGGCTCAGGGGGACCTGGTGGCTCTGCACAAGTCCCTGCCAGGAGGGGACAGCCGGGGGGGTCGGGCTCTGCTCCCAGGGAACAGGGACAGGAGCAGAGGGAACGGCCTCAGGCTGGCCCAGGGCAGGCTCAGGGGGCACAGCAGCAGGAATTTCCCCATGGAAAGGGTGGGCAGGACTTGGCAGTGCCCAGGGAGGTTTGGAGTGCCCATCCCTGCAGGGATTTCAAAGCCCTGTGCATGTGGCACTTGGGGACAGGGGCAGGGGTGGCCCTGGCTGTGCTGGGATGGTTGGACTCGATGGGCTCAGAGGGATTTTCCAAGCTGAATGATTCCATGTTCTCTGATTTTTGGGACAGGGCACGTCCCAGGCCCTGCCCTGGGAACACAGGGGCTGTGCCCAGCCCCACACTGAGCTGACTCTGCCTCCCTTTTCCACATTTTCCCTGGACAAATGCCACAGGAGCTGCTCCCTGCTGGGGTCACTGGGCTCCTGCAGACAGGACAGTCTGTCACTGGGACAGCAGCAGAGCAGGGGCACCTCTGCCCCTGCTGCCCCTCACCAGCCCTTCCCAGCACTGGGATGGATCCCTGAATGCCACAGCCCCATCACACACTTCATGGAGCTCTTGGAGCACCTCCTTCCTTCCCCAAGGCTCTGTCTCATTTTTGGAGTAATTCCACAAAATCTGTGGTTCATTTCTCAGGCACAATGAGCCTCACTGAGAACCTGGTGCTCTCACCCCCTCCTCACCAACCCAATGCCCTGATTTACAGCTCCTCTGCACCAGCAGGGAAAACTGAAACATTGCAATTATTTACTGCCATGAATCATCACCTCCCTTCCAATCAAACCCATATTTATGTACAAAAGTTCTGAGCCTATTCCCTCCCTGCTGCCAGCTGACTCTGCCACTCCAAGCCAGTGACTGCCAGAACTCATTAATTCCTCAAACTTTACTGTACCAGCATCTGCAATTCTCAGACCAGGGAAAAAAAACGTCCTGAAAATACCCTGCCAAAGAACAGAAACAAATTGAAGTCTTTCTAGTGGTAAATTCCCCAAATTAGAGCAGGAAGATGTTTTGGAGAATACATTACAAGTGCTGACTTCCAAAATACCCAAGCCTATTATTGCAGCTCTGGAATACTCCAGGAAAGGAGTTGTTCCAGCCAGGAGTTTAACACTAACACTGAAGTGCAAGTTGAAGTTCCAGAGTTTAAAGAAAAAGGCCAGTTTTAGTTTCAGTGCCTGTCCCTGCTCAGGGATTCTGGTTTATCCCTCAGGGATACTGGTTTATCCCATAGCTTCCCAGGCCGGGGTCCTGGCTGAGCAGGGCCAGTGCTGGACCAACAGAAACTGCTGAAATCCTCACAGTTAACTTTCCACCAGCATTGTAAACTTCTGACTGGATAAACTAAGGATGACTCCAGGCTTTGTTAGGCAGGGCTGGGAAGCTGGCTGGGAATTCCCTGAGCCAAACCCATCCCCAGGCAGGGCACAGGAGAGCAAAGCCAGCAGCCTCAAGGACACCTGTCCTTGCTGGAATGTGCTCCAAGATCCCTCTGCTCCACCCGAGGCCCTGCCCGAGCTCTGTTTTGTATCGTTCCACCAGGACCTTGCCATTCTCGCACAGAGGGGAAGGATTTCAGGAGGGGAAGGGGAACTGGTGCTGCAACGCTGGGCTGGTGGGGTGGAGCAGAGCCTGAGCAGCCCTGCAGCCCCACGGCTGAGCCCCCAGGCAGCAGCCCCGGGGCCTGGGGCTCCCCGAGGGAGGGACACTCACGCTTTTGTAGAGCTGAGCCCTGAGGCGGTAGGAGCTGTACTCCAGCCTCCTCTGCTCCTCCTCGCGCTTCCTCCGCACCTCGGGCAGCTGCTCGTACATCCTGAGGGACAGCGAAGGCAAACGGGGCTGTGAACCTGCCTGACACAGAACCCACAGCCCTGCCCCATCCCCGCCTTCCCCAGGGCTGCTGGCCCAGCACAGCCCTGACAAACAGCCCGGGAGTTTGGGCTGTCCCACTGGGACAATGTGGAATGCACAGCTGGAATGCACAGCTGGAATGCACAGCAGCAGTCAGCCTGGGATTCCTGCATCCAGAATGCCTCTCCTAGCCCTGGATCACCTCTCCCAGCCCTGAATCACCTCTCCTAGCCCTGGAACTCCTCTCCTAGCCCTGGAACTCCTCTCCTAGCCCTGGATCACCTCTCCCATCCCTGGATCACCTCTCCCAGCCCTGGAACTCCTCTCCTAGCCCTGGATCACCTCTCCTAGCCCTGGAACTCCTCTCCTAGCCCTGGATCACCTCTCCTACCCCTGGATCACCTCTCCCATCCCTGGATCACCTCTCCCATCCCCGGATCATGTCTCCCATCCCTGGATCACCTCTCCCATCCCCGGATCATGTCTCCCATCCCTGGATCACCTCTCCCATCCCTGGATCACCTCTCCTAGCCCTGCAACTCCTCTCCTAGCCCAGCATCCCCTCAGAGCAGCACCTGGAGCTCTGCACTGCTGTGGTGACCCAGCTGGAGCAGGTGGAGCTCAGTGTCCCCAGTGTCCCCTGCCCAGTGTCCCCAGTGTCCCTCCAGCCATGGCAGGAGTTGAGCACAGGAATCCCCCTCACTGAAGCTTTTCAGGCATTTCCAACATGTCAGTGCTTTCAGTAGTGTTGCCCTGCTTTGTCTTGTCCTGTGCTGATGCTTCCCCAGGTTTTCCTTCAATTGTGGAATCCTGGAATGGTTTGGGTGGGAAGGACCTCAAAGCCCATCCAGTGCCACCCCAGCCATGGGCAGGGACACCTTCCCCACACACCCTGAGAATACTTTTGAATGCTAAACATCATTAAAATCATTTAAATCTATCACAAAAATCATGACAAGTCATTGAGGGGTTTGTTTTATCCATTCTGTGTTCCAGCAGTATTCTGTGGAATCACAGAGAAACCGAGGTTGGCACAAACCTCTGGAGGGGCCCAAGCTCCTGCCCAAGGCAGGCTTCATTCCAAGGCTGGCTCAGGCTGCTCAGGCCTCAGCCCACCAAGCTGGGCTCATCTCCAAGGATTCAGGCTCTGCCACCCCTGTGGGCTCCTGGCCCAGCACTCCAAATCCCGTTCATGGCAAACCTCAGCTGCAGTGAACTCCCATTTTTGATGACCCCTTCCCCTGCTCCCCCTGCAGCAGTTATTCCAAAGGGTGAACCCATGGGGGTGTGCTGGGCATTGCAGAGATCAATCACTGGAGTCAACAGTAACACCAAACCTATCCTAAGGTGGTTTTTCCAGGGCTACAAGTCTCTGTATTCCCTTGGGGTGATTATTTCTGTAGAAAGCCTCTTCCTTTGGGGGGAATGCTGCCTCACTCCTGCCCCAATTACCCACTCTGTTAATTTGTAACTTACTCAGTGTCCCCCAGCCCCATTCCCTCTCCATTTGGGACCCAGTTTGCTGTGGATGGCTGACACTGCAGCAGAATCCTCAGCTTCAGCTGCAGAAATCACTTTTCCAGAACAATTTTGTTTCTTGGAATTTCTCCCTCTGATAAGGCACCTGCATTTTTCACTGAACAAGCTGAATTATTTGCACACCCAGTTCTTTACTGCAGACAGGATTCAAAGCTCTTCCCTACCCGGGGCACTGATCCACCTGAAATAAAATGCCCTGAACTTTACCTTTTAGATCTTTGAAACATTTCACTCTTGGGAATTGCTCTTCTTTTTTCTTTCGTCAGGAAACCTGAACGGAGAATGTTGAGAGAAGGGAACGATGAACAAGTTTGTTACTGCAGCAGTGGGAGTCCTTTAGAAGCTTTATACAAGTTTTTACAAAAACTCTTTCTAAGATCTTACAGACAACAGGGTTAAGGAATCGTAATGCCTTTATGAATAATAAATAAATACACCCTGAAGCATACTGTGGAGTTCATGAAATCAAAGAATTCAAGGCAGACCCCTGAAGTACCTCGGTTGGACGCCGGGTGATTTGCAGTCCCGCAGTCCTTCCTCTTCCCGGGAGGGTGCAGCAGCTGTTGGGATGGCAGCAGCTGTGTCCCCTGGGATGGCAGCAGCTGTGTCCCCTGGGCTGGCAGCAGCTGTTCCCCCCGGGCTGGCAGCAGCTGTGTCCCCCGGGCTGGCAGCAGCTGTTCCCCCTGCAGCAGCCTCTGCAGCCTCCTCTCCTAGCGGAGCAGCCGCAGGGGCCGCAGGCGCTGCCCCGAGCGCGAGATGAAATCGGGGCGGTGCAGGGCCAGGGCCTCCTGAGGGGACACAAACACACCCAAACTGGGGCTGGCAGCTGCAGGGGAGACCCAAAACATCCACCACAAACCCCAGAGTATGGAAAAAACCCCATCATAACATCGGGTGTGATGTCAAACTCCTGTCCTTAATGCTGGCTGCGTGCTCAGAGGTTTAACAATGTGGAAGTAAACTGGCCAGAAAGGAAAAAAACCTAAAATAATAATAAAGAACAGTAAACCCTCATTTTGATCTCATACCATGTACACCTCAGTATTATTTCTGCATGGAAACAAGCGTGGTGGGATGTTCTGTCAGCTACACCCCTCTGCTTCCTGAAGCCCAGGGATTGAATCCCTGCACTCTCAGCCCGAGGCAAACACTGGGGAAATAAACTGAGGAAGCATTCTGGAGAAAGCCAGAGTGACTCTGTGACTCCCACCCTGGGGAGGCCCCAGCTCCCTGGGTGCAGGGAGCCCTCACCTGCAGTGTGAGCTTGCCCAGGGGCTGCCCCAGCCCCCTGCCAGCCCCCGGGGCTGCAGCCCCTCCCTGGCCCAGCCCGGGCTGCTCCTCCCCGTTCTTCTCCCGCAGGGGCTCTCTCCAAGGCTTTCTGCTGCTCCAGGGCTCAAACCAGGCTGGCCCAGGGCCAGGACTGGCACTGCACTGGTTTTCTTTCCTCGATTCACATGTCAAGTCCTCTGCTGGGACGAGCCACAGAGTCCCTGGTGAAAGAGCACGGAAGAGAAAGAAGATTTGAGACAATTCCTGTGCCTGTTGTCCATCCCAATCCATGGTCCTTTACCCCTGCAGGAATCCCAGAGGCTGAGGGGACAACAAAGAGCTGGGAGGGGACACAGCCAGCAGAGGTGACCCCAGCTGGCCCAAGGGGTATCCCAGATCAGGGTCAGGAGGCAGAGCTGAGGGAAGAGGAAGAGGAACACTTGGAATGACAGAGCTTTGAGCTCCCAAGTCACCATCAGGCACAAGGAGCTCTCCTGGGGATGGAAGAGTGGGCAGGGGCTGAAAGGGTCCCTGCAGTGCCTACAGGGGGCTCCAGGGAGGCTGCAGAGGGACCTGGGACAAGGGGGAATAGGCTGAAGCTGAAGGAGGGCAGGTTCACCCCACATACTGGGAGGGAATTGTTCCCTGGGAGGGTGGGCAGGGGCTGGGCTGGAATTCCCAGAGCAGCTGTGGCTGCCCCTGGATCCCTGGCAGTGTTCAAGGCCAGGTTGGACACTGGGGCTGGGAGCAGCCTGGGACAGTGGGAGGTGTCCCTGCCATGGCAGGGGTGGCCCTGGATGGTGTTTGAAGTCTCTTCCAACCCAACCCATTCCAGGATACTCCAAATGGAGAATGAATTCCTTGTCTTGCTGTGCTTGTGGGGCTTTTCCTTTCCCTACTAACCTGCCTCTATCCCAGTGCCGTGGTTTGGGTCTCTATCCCAATGCCAAACCCATCCTGTCCCACATCCCTGGGGCTCAGCTGCAGCTGGGGGTGAACCACAGCAGTGCCCAGGTGTGCAGCTGAACCCAACCAGTGCCAACAGTGCAGCAACCCCTCCCTGCAGCTGAACCCAACCAGTGCCAACAGTGCAGCAACCCCTCCCTGCAGCTGAACCCCAGTGGGAACTTCTGTAGGAAACACCTTGGGCAGGTTCAAGAGAATTCCTCCCCCAGGTGTCCCAACACCAGCAAGCCTTTGTCAGACACCACTTTGGAAAAGCCCAGAACTGTTCATTTTCCAGGTTTCTCTCCATGGAAAGAACAGTTACTTACCAGCAATCACACATTTTTAAGGAGCCTCTCTGCTGGCCTAAGCCCTGTGGCTCTTTATCCATATTTTGGAAGATCAAATGCTTTCCATCTCCCAAATGTTCAATGTGCCTCCAGGAATTCAGTTACTCAAAGTTTACACACACAGTGATGTGCATACATCAGCTGGGATTCTCAGCAGATATTCTGAATTTTCTAAATTAAACCCTTATGAGAGAGAATGATCAGTCCCCACAACAACAACAGTGATGAGTAAGGGAAATATTTTTAAACATTTAATTGTGACGTCGTGAAGAGTGGCAGGAATTTAACAGAGACAAAAAAAAATAAATGAAAGCATCAGGAGACTCCACCAACAGCCTAAAAATGTTGCTCTCAAAAACATTTTTCTTCCCAATTTCCACTCAAGTACTCTGGAAAAATCTGGGAAGCCTCAGGGCATGAGACATGAAGGATAAGTTGGTGACCAGCACTGAGAGTTTAACAGAACATTTTGTATCCCAGAAATTAATATTAAGTGCCTGCAGGATTCCCATCTCTCTACCTTGTTTATTCCTTCCTAATTCCTGCATTTCCTGTGTGTAACAGCTGAAAATGCCATCAGAATCCAGCACTAGAACCCCCTGCCTGGGTTCCACAGATTCACAGAATCCCCAGGCTGGGAGAGACCTCCAAGATCATTGAGCCCAGCCCAGCCCCAACACCTGAACCAAACCCTGGCACCCAGGGCCACACCCAGCCTTTAAACACAGCCAGGGATGGGGACTGCACCACCTCCCTGGGCAGAGCATTCCAGGGCTTGATCACCCTTTCTGTAAAGAACTTTTCCTATTATCCAACCTG
>WAAE01003884.1:8948-35648 GCA_013400495.1 Nicator chloris | reverse complement strand
AGTACAGGGCAGAATGAGCTCCCTGCTCCTGCTGCTTTGGTTGAAGCAAGGAAATCCCAGCAGGAAGTGGCTGTGGCAGGGGCAGAGCTGTTGTCCCCAGCCCTGCTGTGGGTGCTGACCTTGCAGGAGCTGCAGCCTGTCCCTCCTGGGCCGTGTGTCCCCGGCTGGCCGTGGCCCTGCAGGGCCCCCCTGCAGCGGCTGCCTGCTGCTGGGTGTGGGGAAGGTCACCCCCACATCCCGGGTGTTCTTCCTGGTGGCGCTGCTGACGATCTCCAAGTGCCCTGCAAGGGAAACAAGGTGGGGACATGTCACTCCCTGTGCCAGGGAGCCATTGTGGAGGCCCAGGGGGCTGCCACCAGGGGAGACACCCCTTGAGATTAGGGTGAGAACAACCTTCTTCCCACGGGCCTCTGCAGCCACGTTAATATTTCTTGGGTTTCGTTGTTCTATTGGTTTGTTAAGTTACTGTCACCCTCGTTCACCATATATGCAATCCTCCTAGAATGTTCTCCCTTCCCTGGGACCCCACGGGGTTATTTTTGCTGCAGTGTTCCACCCCTGTGACCCCATCAGTCCCCCTGGTTCCTGGCCACCCCTCTGCTCCATTTTCCCCATCCCTGTTGGACTGTGACCCTCAGGACCAGGCATTTCTCTGGTGTATACCCCTGGTCCTTGGCCCCATCGAGCTCTGGTCCCTGGAACACACTCGAGGCTGCAGCCACGCTGCAGACAATAAACAGGCTGGGATTTCAAACGGGCCCAACTTTTCACCTCCATCCTCAGCCCTTTGTCAGCAGAGTGCCCCAGGCACAGCTCAGCCCCAGGGACACGCTGCTGCACCATGCTGCACCCCATCCCAACCCCGAGCTTCACCCACCTCCAGCAGCCCAAAGCCTTCATGTCCCCACCTCCCCAGGCCAAGGAGAGCTTCCCATGGCTGGGAACTGTTACTGTGTGATCATCTGAGGGAAATTCAAACCAAATACCCCAAGCAAAATATACATTTATCTGGGGGTGGGAATTAAACTGGAATTAACTCTGCCCTGTGAAAATCCTGCCCTGATTCAATCTGCTTGCACACAAGCAGAATAAATAAATAATTGCTCTATCTGATGAATAAACCAAGGCCATTACTCAATGTGATGATGGGGAGTTGGCGTGGAAATGAAAGCAATGAAGAAACTGCTAATTGCCACCAGAAAAAACCCAACTGCAGAACTGCACCAGGCAGGGAGCAGCTCAGGACTGAAATAGAATTTAACACCCAAAATATTCCCAGGAAGAACATGGAACACTGCAGTTGCCTTCTGAAATAGCATATGCCTACAAATCCCATTCTGGGAGGAACAGATGTCTTGGGGAAAAAACAACAGATAAAAAAAGGCAGCTCACCTTTGCCATTGAAATGGAGCAGAAGCTGAGGTTAATCAGTTTATAAGTGAGGAAATGGGTTATTAAAGCAGCCCAAGAATGGCAATTAAACAGCTCACGTTCACTGAACACATCACCCTTCTCTGACAGCACTGGAAGTGAACTTGGAGAGTGCTGCCTGTACAGACCCATCAGCAGAAACACCCAGACTGTGGAGAAGGGCTTCCAAAGACAGGAAAGGCAGGAGGAGCCCAGGAAAGGCTGGAATTCAGGGCCTCACCTGCCTGGATCCCTTTGTTGAGCATCCGTGGCCGTCGCTTGCTGCTGAGGGCAGAGCTGGGCCCCCAGGAATTGCTGCTGCCACAGGTGGAACCCGAGGAAAGGGGCATGGTGCTCTACAAAAACAGGCAAGAGAACAGAAATTCCTCAAATTCCAACCCAAATGAGCAGCAAACTGGATTTAAACAGATAAACCTCATTGCTTGTCCTTTGTTGTGCCTTTTGTAACCTGCTGTTATTAACGCTGGCCCCAGGCTGATCTGTCCCCCTGCTGTCACAAAACCCAGCCCTGGCTCCACGCCTGTGCCAGGGCACTGCCAGAGCCTGGCTTGGGAGGAAGAGCACATAATTCCTGTGGGAACAGCATCCTCCAACTCACCTGGGGCTGCTCAGCTGAAGGGAGAGCTCCGAGCCCCTGGCAGGGCCTGAAGGGGCTCCAGGAGAGCTGCAGAGGGACTGGGGACAAGGCCTGCAGGGACAGGACACAGGGAATGGCTTCCCAGTGGGAAAGGGCAGATTGGGCTGGGATGTCGGGCAGGAATTCCTGTCTGGGAGGGTGAGAGGCAAAATCCAAGGCAGGGGAAGCTCCCTGACCCTGTGATCCTCAGCACAGGGTCCTCCAGGTGGGAAACTGAACTCAAAAAATCCAAGAGAGAGGAGGGACATGGGAGGAGCATGGCTGAGGGACAAGGGGAGCCCCACACCTTCATTCACACCAAGCCAGGTGTGAAAGCTGCAGGGCTGGACACAGCTTGAAGATCACACATTCATTTCAATTAAAAAATGAATTTCAATTAAAAAATGAACATTAAAAAGCAGGAATCCTGTCCCAAGCCTTGGCTCTGTGACAACAGGAGGGCTGGGGCTTTATCCACACCAGTGACCTGGCAGCACCTCCAGGCCCTGCAGCTCCCCTGAGCTCCAGCTCTAATTACAGAACTGCATCCCCCCCTTGCTCACAGCAATTAGGGACCTGGAGTAAATTAATTGGTGTCCTGTCAGTAACCCCCAACACCAGCCACAATGGAAATGCAGAGGCCTCTTTGTTCCCTTTTACTGGAGCTCTGTCACCCCAAACAAAACTTCAATATCACTTCAAATTGCCAGAGGAGGCAATTTTGACTCTCAGAAACCTGGGTTTTTTTACATTTCCTGTAACTATCCCAGCTCCAGGAGAGGCACTGCACAGATGCACAGATATGGATTTTCTTTCAGATAACAGAACATGTCAACATTTCAATTGTGAACGTGTGAATTTGGATTACGTGCTCAGCAGAAAATGTGTAAAACCAGAGAAAAAACCCCAAATCTGCCCTTCCCCTGCACGTGCAGCTCTGAGCAGCAGCAGCCATCCAGGCCTGAGCAGGGCCAGGAGTATTCCTGTCTGCATGGGGATATTCCTGTGCTCAGCCCTGAGCTCTGTCCTGCTGCCAGCTCGGGAGGGACTGGGACAAAAACCTCCTGGGATGGCTCTGGGAGGCAGAAACACAAGCTGGAAGCAGGTTTTCTGGAAGCAGAGCTGACAAGGGGTGTCAGGAAGCTCCAAGTGCAGCATTCCCACAAGGACTGGGGCAGGGATCTCTCTGGGAGCTGGGCTCCTGCTCCGAATGAACACCTGCCTTGGAACCACAGATATTTGCACTAAAAAGACAAATAAATCTTGACTTTGCCTCAGCTAAGCAGCCCAGAAGTGACCAAAACTGGAATTTTTAATTCTCTTTGCTAATTTGCCATCTATTTTCTCTCACTCCTTATTGCAGGGAGGTCATGTGTGTCTTCAGATGGATTTTTTAAAAGAGTATTTCACCAGCAGATAAAAAATGTGAGTTTCTAAAGCCACAGGGGTTCAATGAGCCTTTAAAGGGTTGACTCCCCATAGCATTAATTCCTTTTGTCACCTCACAGGCAATTTAACAGGTAAAAAAATCAGATTTGTGTTTAAGGTTCGACAGACCCTGAAAAATTAATCTTGTGAATGGAATGTGGAATAAAATAATCTTCTGAACTCTACAACCATGCCAGAAGATGATTCAAAAGAATCATCTTCTGACTCTACAACCATCTTAATGCTGGTGTTCTGGTTAATAGTCTTAGTAGTGCAAAGCTCAGGACCGTTTTATTTTACCTTCAAATAAATGTTATAAATAAATATATTAAATAAAATATTTTTAAACCATTCTTCACCTTCAAAAAGATTGCTTCTACCCCAGATTTACTGAGTTATTTGCATTAGTTTTCATTATTTCATAATTCACTGGCTTATTTGACAAACAGACTTGGAGTTGTTTCTATAAAATAAAGTAGCTAATTTCAATTAAATCTGGGAGTAATGATGCCAGTTCCAGTTTCATCTGGAAATACAAAAATATGAAAGAAGTAATTCAACATTCCTCCCTTATTCTGTACTTTTCAGCATTCCTGTGTATTACAGAATGCTCAAACTCTGTAATTCCTTACTCAAATCACCAAATCCAGGCTGAGCCCCTCTTTAGGAACATTTCCATTTCTCCTGCAAAGGGCAACAGCCAAATTCACCTGAAGGAATTATTCCCTCCCCTTTCAAACAGCTGCACTGCAGAGTTCTCACCTGGAATTCTCAGCTCTTTAAAGGACAAAAGTTCACAACCAGCCAGAGAAACAATCCCACAGTTTACAAGACAAACAGTAGGAAAATCCCAGTAACTGGATGGATCCTTGCCCAGGGATATTCAGGCAGGAATTGGGATCCAGTTTACAAGCTCACGTTGGGCTGTGCCAAAGCCAGAGCCTGCAGGTCTAACAGCAGGATTTGCTTCCCAAGGGAAATAAAGACAAGGAGAGAAAGCCCCGGGGCTGTTTTGGCATCCTGAGCTGCTGCCCTGGCTCCTGCAGAGCCAGACCCCGGCCGGGGCTGCGGACAGGGAAGGCAGAAGCCTCTCCTCTAAAGGAGTTTTCAGTGATTCCCAGCTGACATTCCCCTCCAGCAGCCGGGAATTCCCGGGGATTGTTCAGAGCTGGGCTCAGGGAGCTCTCACCTGGCTCTGCTGCCCCTTCCCGAGGCTCTCAGCAGCTCCCTGGGCACATCCCACAGCCCCTGCTCCAGCACTCTGCTCATCCCACTGCTCCCAGCGGCTCTTCTGCTGGCTGATGGCACCGTACAGCTGGGCCAGCCTCGGGGACAGCTTTGAGGCCAGCCTCGGGGCCAGCTGTGGGGCCAGCTGTGGGGCCAGCTGTGGGGCCAGCTGTGGGGACAGGCTCGGGGCCAGCCCCAGCCTGTGCTGCCCAAAGGCCCGCAGCAGCCTGGCTGTGTCGATGGTGGACAGGGACGGGGAGCTGCTGTCCCCAGAGGCAGGGGAGGTGTCCAGCCCTGCCGGGGTCCCCGTGTCCCACCCTGAGGTGCTGCAGGTGCTGCAGGCGCTGGGCTCTCCGCTCAGCCTGGTCTCCAAGGAGCTGTCACTGGCAATTTCCGGGTGCTGCTGCAGAATGCTGTCCAGGTGCTGGCTCACACCCTGGCCTGGCCTGCCTGCCCCGAGCTGCTGCAGGCCGTTCCGGCCGTGGCTCACACGTGGCCTCTCTCCCCCTGGGCTTCCCCTCGGCTCCGTGCTGCTCCCAGGCCTGGCTTTTGCTGCCAGCCACGTTGCTGGCTCTTCCCTTCCCCGGCTTTCCTCCTCGGGGCCCTTCTCGGCAGCTGCTGCTGGAGCCAGGCTGTGCCTGACGGGGTTCTGCAGGAGCCTGGCCAGGCGGTCCAGGCGCTCCACGAGGGACAGCTCTCCGCTCCTCCTGAGCTCCTGGTGCTGCTGCCTGCCCTGGCGCTCCAGGAACTTCAGCCACAGCTCATCCAGGCTGCCCCTGGCGTGGCTCCTCGGCCGTGGCGCCTTCCCCACGCTCTCCTGGAGGTGAGCTGCTGGGCCCCGTGGGGAGGGATCCCTCCCGGCAGCCCCCTGCTGCGGCTCCGTGCCCGCTGCCCCCTTGCCAAAGGATGCCCTGGCGCTCGGCTCCTCGTCCCCGCTCTCCTCGGCCTCGGCAGCCAGAGCACAGAACCCCCGCTGGCCCCGGCCCCCGTGGGGGGCACTGGGACCCTGCTGGGCCCTGGCCAGGGCAGCCCCCGGGGAGGGGGCAGCGTGCCCAGCCCCAGCACCGTCCCTGCAGGACTCCCCGGGGTCCGGGCAGCAGCTCCCAGTCGTGGGCATCGCGCTGGGCAGGGGCAGCCGGGCCGAGTCAGGGACAGGACGGGAGGGATTTACACACCCGGAACCATCTGTGGGCTCTGCAAAAGAAGAAAACACTCAGTATTTTGTTTCTTAGCTTAAAGTGAGGGATTTTCATCCTAAAACTTCCAAAATATGTCAAGGATTAAAAGCGGGATCACTGAGCTCATTCCTGAAATGCAGTGACCTTGGCAATGCAGTCTGAGCATTATTAAAGGCACATAAATCATATTTCCCATCATTTGCAACACGGAATGCAAGAGAATATTATATCCAAGTGAATCTGGGGAGGAATCCATTCCACCTCAGGGAATTGCCCTGACCAACAGTGAACTGAGCCTTTTTTAACTGAGCCTTTATTGAGTCACGGAAGGGACCTCAGAGCCCATCCAGTGCCACGGGCAGGGACATTCCCACCACCCCAGGGTGCTCCAACTCCCACCCAGCCTGGCCCTTGACTCCCAGGGGTGGGGATGCCCTGGCCATCCACAAAGCACACACAGCACGTGCCAGGACCACTCTCCAAAACAGCTTTAAAGTAACTTTTAATATAATGTAAAAATGATCAAGCTTTTAAACGTGCTTTGTGTTGTGTTTTTGGATAAAGGGAGATGACTGGATCTCCTCCTCCCCAGCACAGGGGCTGTGGTGGAACACAGATCACGGATGGTGCAGCCAGGCCCAGCCTCACTAACTCTGCAAGTGCAGGAATTTTTCTTCCCATACAAGGGCAATGTTTATAAACTTGTGTAAGAGGCTTCCTCCACATCCTCCTGACAAATGAGATCAGGCTTGGGAATGCCAGGCAGAACTTTGCTATTCCTGGCTTTTTAGAAAGTTACCAAGAAATGGAAGGAATGTAAACAGGCGAAAAATAAAAATAAGTTTGTATAGAGAAACTTTTTTTTAAAAAAAATACATAACTTGCATAATTTTAAGCTCTAGACAAGCTCTGTGGGTAGAGGTAATCTTTTATTAGATCATCTAAAAATACAGTTGAAGAAGTCAGGGAAGATTTAAGACATGCAAGTCTTTCTTCTGAAAGCTTCTTTAAAGTTCCAGCTGCACTGGCTGCCCTCACAAAAAGTTGTTTCTCCTCACAGTTCTTTTCTTACCTGGGCCTTTAGACCAACACAGCTATAAAAAATGTTAGGAGATAATTTTATATGAACACTTTTGTTCCCCTCTCATTTTTATCCGAGTTATTGATGTTGCAGCCTTACATAACCATTGAAATTTTCCTCTGCAAATAAAAATTGTCTTCTGGAAACACCAAAATCTCTCTATTTTGAGAGGAAAAGCTTCAAAGAAAAACCCCCACCTGAAGTGAAAAATGAAAATAATCAGATGGAATCCCCACCAACACATCAGGACAAATCCCTTGTCGCAGTTGCTGCGTGAACAAACGACATGAACTCAACAACTTTCTAGACTGAAGAAGTCTAATAACAAACCAAGTCTCTTTTATAGAGCTTTCATACAGTTGGACATGATTTGCCAATCGTTCACTACCTCATTACTTGAATTAACTAATTAGAATCAACACTTCTCTACATGTAAACAAGATGACAAACGCCAGCTGTGGAAAAGCTGTTTACATTTTTCCCACAACTCACTTGTCAGAAAGTCACTACCCTGCAGGTGACAATTTAAGCCACAGTCTCTTTTTTTTTAAGGAAAAACCAAAATGAAAGCCACAATTCCTGACAGGACACCCCAGGACAGCAGCTGCTGCAGGAGATGGCAGCCACCCAGGGATGGTCTGGCCACAGCTCCCTGTGGCCAGGGATGAAAACCTAGGAAATTCATCACTCACAGTCAGCACTGGTGTTGCACAAGCAGTGTCCATGAGGATTTGTTCCAGCTGCTGTCACCTGAGGCAGTGTCAGACCCAGGAGTGGGCTCAGCCTGGCCCCACTTGGGCAGCATGCTCACCAAACAGAGCCTGCAGTGGCCCCTGGAGGAGCAAACCCCCAGCTGCCTGCCAGGGCAGGCTCCTCCAGCAGGGCAGGGCAGGGACAGGGACAGGGGCAGGGACAAGGACAGGGACAGCAGCACACCAGGCTGAAGGCTGGGGACACCCCAGGGACAGAGGAACCTGATGTGACATCACAGGACAGCAGAGTCCCTGGGCAGGGCCAGCCCCAGGGAATTCCTGACAGCCCTGGAGACACAGGAATGCCAGCATATCCTGATGGCCCAGTGTTCCATGGGATCATGGAATGGTTTGGGCTGGAGGGACCTTAAATCCCACCCAGTGCCACCCCTGCCAGGCCAGGGACACCTCCCACTGTGCCAGGCTGCTCCAAGCCCTGTGCAGCCTGGCCTGGGACCCTTGCAGGGAGGCAGAGCCCACAGCCTCCCAGGGAAGGCTGTATTTTATCAGCCAGGGAGAAGCAGGAAGAGCAGGAAGAGAAAACTGAGTCAAATTTAGCATTTTCTGGCAGCCTGTCAGCAATGCCACCAGAACCACGGATCCCAAAATGCCAATCTTCTGCCCTGACTTCTTTCACGCGTATGAACACACATAAACAGTTACAAAATTAAAACCACATTCTAATTACCTGCAGGCTGTTGCAGTGGTGTTCTGTGCTCCTCAGCCCAGGCCAGCTCAGGCCCAGCCCCGTGAGCGTGGATTGGCCCTCTCTGCTGGGCAGCTGCCCTGGCTGCAGGGGGACCCTCCCTCACAGCCAGCCCTCGGAGCCCTGGGGCAGGAGCATCCTCTGACCCTGCACACAGAGAGCAGCGTGAGCACGGCAGCAAACAGCAGCAGCAGACACAGAAATGCCACCATTAACCAGCAATCAGGAGCCCTGGCAGTGCCCAAAGCCAGGCTGGACACTGGGGCTTGGAGCAACAGTGGAAGGAATCCCTGCCATGGCAGGGGTGGGCTGGGATGGGCTTTGAGTCCTTCCAACCAAACCATTCCACGATTCCATGATCCTGCCCCTGTCCCAGTGTTAGAAACCTACAACTGTCCCCACCAATTTCTCATCCTTGCCAACCCCACCTGGTTACATCCCATGGATTTCCTGCACTCAATTCCCTCAGCTGCTCCCCCTGAGCTGAGCCCTGAGTGCAGCAGGGAGTGAGAATAACAAAATGTGTTTTTTTCATCCTGCTCTACGTTTTCCTAGAACCTTGTGCTGCTTCATTTGCATAGTGAATTTTTATATATGCCATCATCGTTTCTGCAAAACAACAGATTTGTATCACATTTGTTTCTCTCATTTTGGACACATTTCCCCAGATAAACTCGAAAAAGGTCAAGAGCAGGGACACCTAAACTGTGCCCAGGACAATTGTGGCTGCAGTGACTGATCTGGGCACTTCTGGCACTGCTGGATCAGCCTGATCCCCTGTTCACCACTGCTGGAATTCAGGAACTGGACACCTCTAACAGGAGTTTTGTCTACAGATAACTCTGGATACCAAAAAGCTCTGAGCGAGACCAAGCAGCAAATAAAACCTGCAATGCCCAGTGATCCTTTCTTTCCAAGAAAAGTGGCAGAGATCTGAAAGGGTCCCAAGTGAGCAGTAATTCCCAGAGGAAAGGAAGGGATGATGAGGGTGTAAAACCCTGAGCTGTGCTCCTTTTCAGTGCTAGAATGGAGCAAGAGCCCCCTCCCAGCGCAGAGCTGGGCAGCAGAGCCTGCAGGCAGGAACTGCCATGGATCCAGGCACGGATCAGAGAGAATTCCCTACAGAACATCCCATCTGAGGTGAAGGAGGCAGTACCTGAGGGAGAGCTGTCTGCACTGGCCTCGGGCTCTGCTGGGGACACGCTGCCTGCTGATCTCTGACAAGGCACGTAGTACATGCCACGGCTTCCCCAGGGTTTGTAGGGCAGCAGCAAGGGCTGGGCTGGGGAGGAGACAAACAGTGAGCTGGAGCCAGGCTGCAAAGCTGCAGGGCAACAAGGCAGGGCCTGGGGAGGCTGATCACGATGGTCCTGCTGCTGAAGCCTGAGACATACCCTGCTCTTTAGCAAAGGTAATTGAAACTGCTATGTCATTAATTAAATTAAATTAATTGAATGTTTTAATCCCCAGCCACAGGTAGAAGGTTCCCATCACTCACCTGGAAAAGCAGCTTCACCTATTCCATATTACAATTGTGATCAGGGTGGCAAACACAGACTCACAGGAACATCCCCTGTACCCACAGAGCTCCCAGTTGATCCCAGTTTGAGGGAATCACTGGAAAGGAGGGGGGATGTGTCCCTCAAGTCAATAAAAGCAACAGAGCTGCCGTTCAAAACACCACTGGGGTGGGAAACCCTTGTGAACATCCATGTCCCTCTGCTGACAGATATCCCAAACCCTGCAGCTTTCTGGTTTATTCTATTAAAAGCAGCAATGTGCAGATTTCCCTCTGATTCTTTGGTGCTATCTTGACTAGAGAGTAAATCAGTGATCAGATCCAGCTCTCACTGAACTCCAAGTGAATCAAATCCAATTATTACACACAAACACCAGAAAATATTCCCCAACCACACTTGGACACAATAAATTCAGCTCTAGAGAAACCTGAACTGAATCCCAACTGTATCCACACAGATCCCTCCCGACAAGGCTGAAAAACCCAAATTTAAGGGCTGGGTTTTCCCCCCCTATGAACAACTTCAAATATCCAAATTCTCTCACAGATGTTATTTCCACAAAAAGACTGGCTTTGGTTTTGGGTTTGAACATTTATCAGTATCTGGACCTTGTACGGATTCAAGCCCCCAGACACACCTAAGACAGGAATTTGCTCACCTGGCTGCCTTGGGAAGGGGGGAATCTCCCTGTGGGATGAGGCTGGAACACTGGGAGCTTCAGGGGCGCTGGGGAGCAATGGCTGCTGGGCAGCAGCTGCCCCCTCCCGGGGATCAACACAGACTTCTGCTGACAAGGTGGCTTTTGTAGGGCTTTCCGTGGTGATCTGAGTGGCAGCATCAGAAGTCCTTCTGCCAGGCCCTGCAGGAGGGGCAGAGCTGGGGATGCCCCGTGTACCCTGAGCCCCCGAGCCCCGCAGCCAGGCCCTGGCCCTGGCCCTGGCCTGCAGCTCCTGCCTGCAGGGAAACACCCGGCTGGCAGCTGCTGGGGCCACGGGCACAGCTGTGCTGGCATCCTCTGCAATACCCTCAGGAGGAGGGAATTCAGGAACACCTTCCACTGGAGCTTCTGCAGGTGCTGTCAGAGTCACTGCCTGACCCTCCACGTGAGGCTTGTCCCACAGCTTCACCCCGTTTCCAGCACTCCCGGAGTGCCCGGCCCTGGAGGAGAGGGTGATGTGCACACAGCTGAGGAATTTCCTCACTGGTGATGAGGGAGCCTCAGACATGGTGGATAAGGCCTCATCTGCAGGTAAAGGGTGAGGAGGACCCATTTGCTCCCTCACAGCCTCTTTTGGAACAACAGCTGGCTCATCTGGGCATTTCCTCCCCTCTGCCAACATCTCACTGGGGCCCTTCAGCAAAGCCACTTGTGCAGCTGGACCTGAGCCTTCCGAGCTCCCACTGAGCTGGGTGGGGGCGAGTGGGACCTTCCCCTGCTGGGATGAGCCGAGACAGGGGGGTTCCTGCTGGGATGAGCTGACACAGGGGGGTTCCTGCTGGGATGAGCAGAGACAGGGGGGTTCCTGCTGGGATGAGCTGAGACAGGGGGGTTCCATCCAGAGATTTCTCTCCTGGCTCTCTCCCGTGCCACGGCACAGCGCCCCGGCTCTGGCACTCTGTCTGTGCCCCTCAGCCACAGCTGCAGGCACAAACTCGGGCTGCTCTGCACTCAGGCTCTGTCTGTGCCCAGTGTGGATGCTCCCGGGCTCCTGGGCTGCCCAGGCTGCTCCCCGAGGAGCTGCAGCCCTGGCTGTGTCAGCAGGGCCAGCGGGAACCGCGGCGGCACGGCCCCCCCCAGCCTGCCCGGGGCTGTGGGGACAGCTGGGGTGCCTGTGCCAGGGCTCTGTGCCCAGCCTCTCCTCGCCAGGGCGGGCACTGGGAGCCTCCCCAGGCAGGATCCCATCCCTGCCAAGGCTGGGGCTGCGTGCCAGGGCCCCCGGCGGGGCCGGCCCCCGGGAGCAGAGGGCGATGGAGGTGCTGGGCTTGCCCGGCTGCTCCCGGCCCTGCCCCGGCCCCGTGGCTGCCAGGGCCGGCTCCCCGTGGGCACAGGGGGCAGCTGCAGGGCTCCCTGCACGGGGAGCCTGTGCCAGAGGGGCACGGAGCTCTGCCAGGCCACTGGGATGTCCCACGGCCGGGTGCTGGTGGCACACTCGCAGCTCAGCAGTGTTCCAGGGGTCCAGCTGCAAGTCCTGCAGCTCAGCAGTGTTCCAGGGCTTCAGCTGCATGTCCTGCAGCTCAGCAGTGTTCCAGGGGTCCAGCTGCAAGTCCTGCAGCTCAGCAGTGTTCCAGGGCTTCAGCTGCATGTCCTGCAGCTCAGCAGTGTTCCAGGGCTTCAGCTGCAAGTCCTGCAGCTCAGCAGTGTTCCAGGGCTTCAGCTGCATGTCCTGCAGCTCAGCAGTGTTCCAGGGGTCCAGCTGCAAGTCCTGCAGCTCAGCAGCATTCCAGGGTTTCAGCTGCAAGTCCTGCAGCTCAGCAGCACCCCAAGGTTTCAGCTGCAAGTCCTGCAGCAGGGAGCAATCCCAGGGATCAGCTCCAGGGAAGGGTGCTGCTGGTGGGGAGCTGGGCTGGCAGAGCTCCCGAGGCCTGGAGAGGTGTCCGTGCCTGTCCCTGGGAAACCTGGGAGCCTGGAAACGCTCCTGGTGCTGTTCCTGCTTCCTCAGATACTCAGAGCCTGCTTCCAAACCACAGGGCCACGGATCCTGGAAAACAGCACAATTCACACAGGTCACGTGGAGAACTTCCCACCCTGGCCAAAACCCGGATGGGAAAAGCCAAAGGTGAGAGCTGTCACTAAGCAGGAGTTTGTCATCCGGAGGGAACCCAGCTGTTAACGACCTCATTAAAACTTTGTCCTTTTTAAGTGCCAGGTTACCACTCCCAGCCATTTATCACTGCCAGGGCTGATCCCATCCACAGCAGGAGCTGCCCTGGGGCACACCAAGAGCAGCACTCACCTGAGCTGAGATGTCCTCACCTGGATCTGCACGGGTTTACCTGAGTTATCCCAGAGCTGTTCCCAGCCCTGACAGAATTCCAGAGCCGTTATCCCAGAGCTGTTCCCAGCCCTGACAGAATTCCAGAGCTGTTCCCAGCCCTGACAGAATTCCACCACACCCTGCACACCCTGAGCCCCTCAGCTCTGTCCCACGGGGCACTTTGCCCTCGGGGGCAGGATCAGGCTGGGGAACACTGCAAAAGGCCAGGACAGAGACACAATTCCATGGGGATCCAACCTCCCATCCCCATGGCCATCTGTGGGGTTCACCCTCCTGTGCACAGAACCCCTGAAGTGGCCTCAGGTTGCACCAGAAGAGCTTTAGATATCTTTAGCTTTAGGATCTTAGAAAAAATTTCTCCATGGAAAGGGTTGGCAGGCATTGGAACAAGGAACTGGTGGCATCACCATCCCTGGAATTGCTCAAAAAA
Source organism: Nicator chloris (assembly GCA_013400495.1). Taxonomy (NCBI): domain Eukaryota; kingdom Metazoa; phylum Chordata; class Aves; order Passeriformes; family Pycnonotidae; genus Nicator; species Nicator chloris. The sequence goes on along the minus strand of WAAE01003884.1, from coordinate 22,283 downwards.
TGTGTGGATAAGGCACTTGAGGACACTTCAGTGCTGAACATGGTGGTGCTGCCTGATGGTTGCACTTGATGATCTTGGAGGTCTTTTCCAACCTGAATGATTCCAACCATCAACATAAATGTATCGATTCAAGTGTAATCCAAAATTCCAACCCTTCCACTGAAGAGAGTAAATCTGAGATAAATGTGCTGCCATGGAGATGGGCCAGATAAGCTCACTTAGAGAGAAAAGACACAAAAATCTAGGTTATATTTACTTTTTCCTACTGATTGGGACAACTGTGGAAGCAGCAGAGTGTATTCCAGTGATGAAGCAACACAGGTCCCTGGGTGATTATATCCCCATCAAGCACTGGGAATTTGGCAAGAAAAAGCAGTGGGGAACATTTTTGGTGTAAAGCAAACATACAAACAAGGATTTCACAACAGCTTTCCCAGCCTTCCTCCACTCCAGATGTCACGACAGCAGCAACTCCTCCAGCAGGGCCTGGATCCTTATCCCACTTCCCTATTCCTTTATGGATTTTAAGGCAACAAATCAGTTTATTTGGCATTTCCTGCAGCCAGGAGGGACAGCCAGGGCCTGTGGAAGAGCACAGGGATGATCCCAAGACTTCTCCTCCCTGCACCACGTGCCAGTTCAACGGCCTGAGGTAATCCAGAGCAACTCCCACCAGCGAGAGCAGGCACAGGAGTTGTGATCAACTCATCCCCCCAAGCCTTTCACATGTTTTATTGTGCCTGTTATGTGTCATCCTTCCAAAAAAGCTCCCTGTGCCATATGATCCACAGGAGCCAGCAGAGCAAATTTAGAGCTACAACTCCGTGAACTTCCTGGAGAAGTGAGAAAGCTCAAGGAGTGGAAAAGTACAGCAGGGAGTGGAGGAAAACACTGCACCATGGGGAATAACTCACAGGAGAGGGAAGAGGGAGCATCTGGCACCCCAAAATACAGGTGGGGGGATCGGGTCCTCAATTTAGGAGGAAAATCCTGAGGCTGAAGATGCTGGAATTGTATTTACATCCAACAGCAACTCCAGCACTGCCATGGCAGGGACAGCTCCCACTGTCCCAGGCTGCTCCAACCCCAGTGTCCAGCCTGGCCTTGGGCACTGCCAGGGATCCAGGGGCAGCCACAGCAAAGCTGGGAATTCCAGCCCAGCCCCTGCCCACCCTCCCAGACAGCAATTCCTGCCCAACATCCCAGCCCAATCTGCCCTTTGCCAGTGGGAAGCCATTCCCTGTGTCCTGGCCCTGCAGGCCTTGTCCCCAGTCCCTCTGCAGCTCTCCTGGAGCCCCTTCAGGCCCTGCCAGGGGCTCGGAGCTCTCCCTGGAGCCTTCCCTTCTGCAGGGGAACATTCCCAGCTCTCCCTGGAGCCTTCCCTTCTGCAGGGGAACATTCCCAGCTCTCCCTGGAGCCTTCCCTTCTCCAGGGGAACATTCCCAGCTCTGCCTGGAGCCTTCCCTTCTCCAGGGGAACATTCCCAGCTCTCCCTGGAGCCTTCCCTTCTCCAGGGGAACATTCCCAGCTCTCCCTGGAGCCTTCCCTTCTCCAGGGGAACATTCCCAGCTCTCCCTGGAGCCTTCCCTTCTCCAGGGGAACATTCCCAGCTCTGCCTGGAGCCTTCCCTTCTCCAGGGGAACATTCCCAGCTCTCCCTGGAGCCTTCCCTTCTCCAGGGGAGCATTCCCAGCTCTCCCAGCCTGTCCATCCCAGGGGTGCTGGGCCCCTGCAGGGCACTCCAGGCCATGTTTGCAGCCCCTTGCTGTGCCCAGCCCAGGCCCCTCCTGCCCCCTCTGCTCAGCCAGACGTGGGAAATGCACAGGGTTTGTCCTGTCTGTGACCAACAGCTCTCAGAGACCCTCGACTGCCTCAAAAGGTGGAAAATCTCTCCGAGTCAAACACCCCAGAGAACTCCCCCAAAGTGTCCTGCTCCCTTCTCTGCCCAGACTTCACACACTTCCCATGGCAAACAAGAAAATGCCAAGAAAATTCAGTGGCACCTGAATTCCAGGAGCTGTCACCTCTGAAAACGAGAGGCAGAGCCTGAACCTTCCCAAAGAACCCCCACCCCAAAGCTGCCCCACAGGCACTGAACAAAGATCCTGCTGCAGCAATGCTTTGCTTCAGCTGTAGGAACAGTTTGTCTTTCTCAGTCTTTAAAGTTTAGTAGAAGGAAAATGTATTTTCCTAATCTTTGTTCTGTTCTTTTTAAGTCCATGCATGGCACTTTGGCTCTAAAACTTCCACACTTATTGTACACAACAGTTCTCATTAAATTAGAGGAGATTATTTTGCCTGGCTGTGTTTTTTTCAGCACAGTGGTTTTGAACAATCTGTATTTTTCAGTGACAGTGTTTGTCTTGGAGAGAAAAACACATTTATCTTAAGTACAATAAAAAAAACCCCAGTCACCTTCACTCTGCAAATTCAAAACATTTTTTATCTCAAATTAAAAACACTGCAGTGCAAAAATATTTTTGAGATCAAAGCACGAGGTGCTGTGGTTGAACTAAAGCAATTTCTTGGGAACTTGGTTTGCAAAATTGTGGTGAATTGCTTTTTACTCTAAATGGGGATAAAACAATCCCCAGCTGACACTGAGCCACAGAAAGGTAAAATCCTTGGTTCCACACTGCACTGAATTCATTTCTGGGACAAAGCTGTGATCAATAAAATCTAAAAGTTGGGGGGAAAGAGCTTTGATGCCCCTGGTTTTGTATTTGTGTTTTGTTTCTCTTTTTTAAGAAAACTGAGTTTTAAGAACTGCGGATTTCTAAAATAATAAATAATATTGATCTAATGTATTTCTATAACAATTATGAATAAAACAGTCACTTTCTTTTTCCCCAGCTGCCCAGAGATTCCAGCAGGGCAGGAATACCTGGGAAGTTTGGCCTGATGGGTTTTGGGAGCTGCTGTGTCTCCTCCCAGCACTGCTGATCCAGAGAAGCTCTGAACACAGAGTACTCCTGAAGCACTGACTGTCACTCCTGCTAATGCAGGGCTGTTAATTAAAACAAACAAACCAACCCCTGCTGCTCTTCCCGGCAGGCAGGCAGGCTGCAGGAGCAAACAGGAAAGAAATAAAGGGAAAAAATAAAAAGGAAGCTTTTCCTAAAGCTCACTTGTCTGAAACACCAGGCCCTAAAACCCTGCCATGATCACCCTGGACACCAGAGCAGTGCCAGAAATGGACATTTCAAGGGAAAACAAAGGTAACACACTCAAATTGCAGCCCAGATATGCATTTAACACAGGAACTAGAAACACTCCAAAGGACATGCACAAACCATGGCAACTCCAGGGCAAGTTCTCCCAGACAATCAGAGCTGCAGGAGCCTGAACCTGCCCAGCCCTGCCTCTGCCCCAGCCCAGCACCGACACTTCCCCACCACCACAGACACTTCCCAAGCTCTTCTGGAGAATATCCTGTGATCAGCCCGCCCTGATTTCCCCTGGCATCCTCACCTGCAGGATCCTGGAGCAGCCTCTGACCCAGCACAGGGACAATTCCCTCCCTGCTGCCCCAGGGAGCCCTTCACAGCCAGCTCCGGGTGGGAAGTACCCCACAAACCCTCCCACTGCCCCAGGGCACTCCCTGGACACCCAGCTCCCCCCACAGGAGGAGTTTCCCAGGCACAATCAGCACCTCCACAAATATTTTGTTGAAAGCATTCCCCCAGTCAATCCAGAACCAGGAGCTTTGGGCACTTTCTCACGGAAACACCAACTCTGCCCCCACATCTCTGTCCTTCACACCTTCTTCTGGGACATCTGCAGCTGAGTGTCACCCCCACAGCCAAACCTCCCCAAACTGCCTGGGAAAACCATAAAAAAATCCTAACCCCCCCCCCAAGAGCAGCATCTCCCCCAGCCTGAGCTGGTTTGTACCTGGGCTTGTGCAGATTTCCTGGTCTTTGAGAGCAGCTCTGCCTTGATCACCTCGATCCTCTGCTGGGTCTCCTCATCCCAGTCTGGCCCAGACTCCTGGGACTGGCTGGCCAGTTTGAGCTTCACCCAGGCTGCCAAAAACACAAACCAGGAGAGGTTTCCTTCCCCATTTCATGTATGAGAACAGTTTTTAACTTAAAATCAAAGCTGTACATTTCTGGTTACCCCAGCTGTGAGAACAAAGACCACATCAAATTCCAGAGCTCCTGGAATGACCAGGAACACAATGTAAAACGGCTCCTTGAATCATTTCTTTGGAGACATGGATCCAAGACTTTCCTGGCTCTGTCATCCTCACTGTCTCAGACACAAGTCAGAGCTCACTCACACAACCCCTTCCCTCATTCCTGACTTAACAACTGTGTGGACAAAGTAATTCCTTACAGGGATGTCAGGAAAAGGAGGTTTTCCAACTGGAAAAGCCCAATTCTACCACGGCACAGGTTACTGGACGTGCCCCTCCGTGAAAGCTCCTCATTCCAAGGCAGGATAATGCCCTGAGGGAGCAGCTCAGCTCCCCATCCCTCCCCAGCAATCCCTGCCACAAGCCCAGGACGTGCCGCTGACACGGCCGGTGCCAAACCCGTCCGGGCCGTGCTCTCACCTCGGATCCTGCTCTCCTGCTCCTCCGCACTCCTCAGCATGCGGCCGGCATCCGTGCCGGGGGGGACAGCCCCCAGCAGGCCGCGGACACGGGCGGCCAGCGAGTCCCCGCTGCTGCTGCTGCCGCTGCCGGGCCGCGCCCTGCCAGCCCCGGGGCTCTGGAACCTTCCCGCGGCACTGCCCGGCCGCTGCCGGCGCCCAGCCTGCCCCAGGAGGCTCCTGACACGGGTGCTGAGGGAATCCTCACTGCTGCTGCCTGCCCGTGCCCCGGCAGTCCCGGGGCTCTGGAACCTTCCCGTGGTTCTGCCCGGCCCCTGCGAGCGCCCAGCCTGCCCCAGGAGGCTCCTGACGCGGGCGCTGAGGGAATCCCCACTGCTGCTGTCCTCGCTGCCCCGCGGCCCCGCTGCCCCGCCAGCCTGGCACCAGGAGGCTGCCAGGACAGCGGGCACGCCGCCCGGGGGCTCCAGGGGAGGAGGGTGGCCCAGCTCCGGGGCCGTGCCAGCGCTCAGGTCGCTGCTGGCGCTGCTCAGTGCCACACGGGCGGCGCGGTTCCTGTCCGCGGTCACACTGCTGCAGCCTTCTGGCTCCGACCTGCCCGCGGCTTTCCCTGCCCTCGGCTCCCGGGCCGTTCCCTTCAGCCCTTCCCTGCGCTGCAAACCGACACCCAAAGGATCCTCCCATGCCACACGGCAGCTGCCAGGACCCAGAGCATCCACCAGCCCCTCTCCCCACACACCCCTCTGGGCCACGGCCTCATCCCACCACAGTCTCTCCTGCAGCTCAGGGCTCCAGTCCTTCCCCGGCCTGGAATCCTTGGGATCATCCTCCCCGCTCAGCAGCCCCAGGGGAGACTGCCCGCTGTCCCTGCAGGGGAGCGCAGCACGGCTCCAGCCGGCAGCGAGATCCTCTGCCTGTGCCAGCAGCTCACGGAGGCCCAGCAGGGAATCCCTGTCCTGCCCCTGGCTGCTCTCCGTGCCCACACTGCGGCTCTGGGATCCCCTGTCCAGTGCCACTTCCCCCCCAGTGCCCACACTGCGGCTCTGGGATCCCCTGTCCAGTGCCACTTCCCCCCCAGTGCCCACACTGCGGCTCTGGCATCCCCTGTCCAGTGGCACCTCATCCCCAGTGCCCACAGTGGGGCTCTGGGATCCCCTGTCCAGTGCCACTTCACCCCCAGTGCCCACACTGGGGCTCTGGCATCCCCTGTCCAGTGTCACTTCACCCCCAGTGCCCACACTGGGGCTCTGGCATCCCCTGTCCAGTGCCACTTCACCCCCAGTGCCCACACTGGGGCTCTGGCATCCCCTGTCCAGTGTCACTTCACCCCCAGCCGCAGACAAAGCCCCAGAGGCCGATAAAGCCCCAGCAGCCCATCCCTGCAGGCTGCCGGGCCCCGGGGCAGCGAGGGGACCCCGAGCTCCTCTGCCCCCAGCCCGGGGGCTCTCCCTGCCCCAGGAGCGACTGCCAGGCTCCTGCTGTGCCCCCCGGGCTGGGCAGCCTGGGGCAGCCCCCGGCAGCTGGGAGCCCGGGACACTGCCCTGGCTGCTGGGGGGCTCTGCAGAGAGCCGGGGGGAGCTGGGACACAGCTCCCGGGGGGACAGCCCCCCCGGGCCAGCCTGGGGGCACGGGGACAGCCCCCCGGGGCCAGCTTGGAAGCCTGGGGACAGCCCCTCTGAGCCTGGGGACAGCACCTCGGAGCCCAGGGACAGCTCCCCCGGGGACAGCCCCTCGGAGCCCAGGGACAGCGACACGCTCAGCGGGGAGGCACAGCTGGCTGCTGACATCTCAAAGGCTGGCAGCAAGGTACCTGCAGAGAAACAAGACGAGTTCGTTTGGAGGCTCCACAACAGAGGCAGCAGCAAACATCCCTTCCTGTGCTAGAGGGCACTGAAAGGGAGGGACGAGTTCAAATACTGGGAAATATTTATGGTGCTGTTCTTAGGATGAGACTTGAACTAAGATTTCAATGAGAATTGTCTCCTAAAAGAAATCTCAGGAGTATTTCAGATAAACATCAAGGAAAATACAAAACTTATCAGAGAATTATAGAATATCTTGAGTTGGATGGGATCATCCATCCAAGCCCTGGCCCTGCACAATCCCACCCTGTGCATCCCTGGGAGCAGTGTCCAGACACTCCTGGAGCTCTGGCAGAGTTGGGTGTTTTCAAGCCACACTAATTTGAATGATGATGATGATTTAGGAACAGATCTGGTCAGTTATAAAAATACTGACAACTTTTTGTCACACTGAATACACCAAGAAATCCCAGAATGCAAAAGAAACCAAGAATTATTCCTCTCCCAAGAAGACAAAGTCTGGTCCCATTCCTTCAGTCTCAAGATCCAAACCATTTCCTTCTGAGGGGCTCTTGGAAAAAGAAAAATGAGGGGAATAAGGACCCTGTGTCCCCACAGTGCCTGGCAGCTGCCCCACAGCCACACTCCTGATCCCTTAGGAGGAGACAGCTTTTCAAAGGTTTGAATACTTGCCAAAATCTCCTGCTGGTTTTGCATTAGAATAAAACAAAAGTGTTTTAAGCTTCATTCTTACTAATTTTTTTCTCTTATAGTTTTGTCAATAAAGCTTTCTTTATACCCTTTAAGTTTAAGCCTGCTTTACATTTTCCCCTAATCACAGCAGAAAAAGAAGAAATAATTACAGTGAGCACTCAACCCACTACATTTAAATCGGTGCGTGAACCAAAACCCAAAACGAAACGAACCAAGCCCAGCACAGGAGGGGAGAAGACGGAGCCCCAGGAACATCCCTGCCCCAGGGGTGAGCCAGGTGTGTGCCCTGCCCGTACCCTGTGCCTGTGGGGGGAGCCTGGCCAGAGTGTCCAGGGGATCCTGCAGGCTCCTGAGCCCCCAGGGCGAGAACTCCAGCTCCCGCAGGGGCCCCGGGGGCACGAAGGGGGCCAGGATGGTGCCAGGGGACTGCTCGATGCCCAGGTTCCGCAGGTACACCTGGCAAAACAAGGGAGAACCAGTCCTTAGGGAATGGGGGCACCCTGGGCTGGCAGAGCTCCATGCCCAGGTTCCACAGGGAAACCAGGCAAAACAAGGGAGAACCAACACTCAGGGAATGGGGGCACCCTGGGCTGGCAGAGCTCCATGCCCAGGTTCCACAGGGAAACCAGGCAAAACAAGGGAGAACCAACACTCAGGGAATGGGGGCACCCTGGGCTGGCAGAGCTCCATGCCCAGGTTCCACAGGGAAACCAGGCAAAACAAGGGAGAACCAACACTCAGGGAATGGGGGCACCCTGGGCTGGCAGAGCTCCATGCCCAGGTTCCACAGGGAAACCAGGCAAAACAAGGGAGAACCAACACTCAGGGAATGGGGGCACCCTGGGCTGGCAGAGCTCCATGCCCAGGTTCCACAGGGAAACCAGGCAAAACAAGGGAGAACCAACACTCAGGGAATGGGGGCACCCTGGGCTGGCAGAGCTCCATGCCCAGGTTCCACAGGGAAACCAGGCAAAACAAGGGAGAACCAACACTCAGGGAATGGGGGCACCCTGGGCTGGCAGAGCCCTCCCAGCCCAGCACTGCACAGGGCAGGAGTGAGAACTCAGGTTCTTCAGGGCAGGCTGAGCTCAGCCTCACCTGCTCAAGGTTCCATTTCCCAGCTGGCAGGGGAACACGAGGGTTTGGTTAAAATCCTCCTCCCTCCCCACACCCCTGCTGCTCAGAAAACACTGGCACACTCGGGAATTCAAGGCAGCAGCAGGGGAGCTCCTCAGTTTTTAGGATAAGTTTGTTCAAGCCTTCCAGACAATTAGCTGGGAGCACTTTTGTCAGAGCTGCTTTATACACAGACATTATATGCAGGAAAAAAACAGCCAAATTTTTCCTCGACTTCATCACCTGTAGGGCAAATTAATTTCAACTCATCCACACTATGTCCTAAACTAGCCAGGAAAATTAAATAAATTACCTTACAGATGACAGCCAACTCCATTTCCTATGATTTTATTACAAACTTCCACATTAACAGCCAGGTAAGGGACCTGATCTCCTTTAGCTTCCAGTGATTTCTGGGAGCAGAATTCCTCAGAACTAGGCTGGAGAGTGTGTAATTATAGCCAGGAACAGAAGTCATCTCTCTGTCTCATGAATTTCATTACAAACACCCTCCCTCCAATATTTATATTTGTTTCACCACGGGTTTGCAGAGACAACAGAGTGAAAAGAGCTTCCAGAGCACATTCCCAAAGACCTGATGATTATGGAGTCATCTTGTGAGAGGAGCAGCCTCTTACTCAGAGGATAATTCCATGTTTGTCATTACCATAAATCTGCATCTCATTTGCTCCACCAGTGCACTGAGTGCTCTCCTCTGCCCCCAGACAGGGAGAAACCTGGCTTGGCCAAACAGGAGGGAAAGGAGGGAAGGGATGAAGGGGCTCTGAAGGTCCCTTATGAGGAACACACCAACAATTCGGAATTGAGGCCTCAGAAACTGGAACAAAGTGAGAAAGCAGAATGAGAAAATCTCAGAAAAAACAAAAAGAAGGAATTTCATTTCCAAGGAGTTGTGCTGGCTTTGCTCCTCCTGCAGAGCTGGGGGGGTGAGTTCAGCTCTCCTCACGCAGCACCCGAGTCTGAACCTCACCTTGGGATGAGGAGAACCTGATCCTCTGACAGAGCCACCAACTCACCCTTCTCCTTCCTCCAGCTCCCCTGACACCCTGGCAAAGACAAGAGACCTTTCCCATATCCAACCCTTTCCTTGCCCATGTTAAATAGCACCAAAAGTTATTTTTCCACCTCTGTTTAAGAGAAGCTGAGCCAATATCATGGATGAAATTCACTGTAAGCACAACCCTGTGTTAAACCATGTTTTGGCTTGTAGTGATTAGATCCTCTCCTAAAAGAGCAGTGGGGGGAAATGGAAAAGTGAAAAACAAATGGAAAACTCTGAAAACAAAGTATAACTGAAAAAAAAGGAGTAACTCTGGGAAAAGAAATGGTTAACTGGGAAAAAAAATTGGTAACTCTGGGAAAAGAAATGGTTAACTCTGGGAAAAGAATGGATAACTCTGGAATAAGAGTTTAAATTGGAATCAAACTTACCGGGATCCTTTCTTCAATATTGAGCTCTTCCTTCTTGGGGGTCTGCAGCGCTGCTCCAGGGGGGATGGAGCTGTCCCCTCCTGCACTGGGACAGTGCCTGGGCACCACCACGGAGCCCTGAGCAGAGCCCAGGGCCCCCTCAGGCTTCCCAGAACCCACAGGAAAGTTCAAACTCTCCAAGGAAAGGGCTCCAAAGCTGTCCACGGTATCGTGACCAGTGGGAATATTCAGGTGGAGGGACTGATTTTCCTTTTGCTCACAATCCTCTTGCTCATCAGCTGGGGAGCTCCCATCCTGGTTAAGGAGCTGAGCAGCACAGGACACAAACACATCTGGGGCTGAGCTTCGCCTTGTGCGACTGTCCCCATCTTCAGCACGACATCCAGGAACGACCTTTCGTGTGCTGGAGCCTCCTGAGGTGCTGGCAGAGGCTGCCAGGGCAGGGCTCTGCTCCCCTGGGGGCTGCAGGGGCTCTGGGCAGTGAGCTGCTGGGCTGGCTGCAGCCAGGGCTCTGCTGCTGCTGCTGCAGATGTGCACGGCGTGCTCAGACTGGGACCTGCTCAGGGCCAGCAGGAGCTGTCTGTGGGGGAAATGCCAACTTCCCAGAGACCCTGTCTCCTTGGCATCCCTAAGGCTCTTCTCTGCTGATCCAGCACAGCTGGAAGGCCTGGGAGGAGCACTGGAGGCTTTCCTGGCAGGAGGAGACCCGCTGGGGACACCCGAGCTGGTGGCAGCAGGACGCTGCCGTGGCTGGCTCACATCCCAGGCTCCCACCTTCTCCAGGAAACTCAGGGCTGGGAAGGACTGCATCCTGCCAGGGCAGGGGGATCCCAGCCCCAAGGAGCCCAAATGCTCCCAGGTTCCTTTCCCAGCACTCTGGGCAGGGTGCTGCTCCCCAGGGGATGCAGGGCCAGGGGACTTCCCTGGGCCTTCTTCCTTGGAACAGGAAGGGGAGGCCTGAAGGTCTGCAGGGATGCCCAGGGCTCCGTGTCCTTCTGCCTCAGCAGCTCTCTTGAGGAACAGCCCTGGCGTGGACTGGAAGTTGGGATGAGGCAGGTGCAGGGAGAAGGAGCCCTCACCTCCCAGGCTGAAGGAGGGGGAAATCTCTGTGACTTTGTGTCCCCTCTCGATGGAGAAGTCTGAGGCAGTCAGCTCATCCCTGCTGCCCGCAGGCTCTGCTGCCCCTGGGGAGCCCCCAGGGCAGGGAGGAGTGTCCCTGGCAGTCCCCTGGGATGGCCTGTCCCCTGTGCTGCACGGCACAGCAGGGACCAGCTCCCCTCTGCCCTGCCTCCCTGCTGCCTGCTGATGGCTCAGGGGAGCTCCCTGCAGCTCCCCAGGAGCAGCCAGGAGCCCCAAGCCCCCAGAGCTGCTGAACTGCACCCCACGTTCCTCCAGCCTCCCTCTGCCTGCCTCAGAGGCTGCTGCACACAGAACATCCTGAGCACCCGAGTTTGCACAGTGCCCTTTCCTCAAGCCAGCAGAGAAATGATCTGACAAACCCAGCTCGGGCTCCTCCTTTCCTTTCTCCTGCTCCTCCAGGACTCCTGCTCCTCTCCCAGCCACTCCTCCTCTGTCCTGCTGCATCCCCCTCTCACTTTGCTCTGAGAATTTGGTCAGTGCGGTTCTATAGGAGGAGTTTCCTGAGGAGGAGGATTCCTCCTGCCTTGGGGACTCCTTGTCCAGCTCAGAGCCAGCAGCTGGGCCATCACTGCCCTGGGAGGAGTGTCCAGAGGAGTGTCCACCACAGGGGTGTCCAGAGGGGTGTCCACAGGGGTGTCCAGAGGGGTGTCCAGAGGGGTGTCCAGAGGAGTGTCCACCACAGGGGTGTCCACAGGGGTGTCCACAGGGGTGTCCACAGGGGTGTCCAGAGGGGTGTCCACAGGGATGTCCACAGGGGTGTCCACAGGGGTGTCCAGAGGGGTGTCCACAGGGGTGTCCACCACAGGAGTGTCCAGAGGAGTGTCCACAGGGGTGTCCATCCTTCCCAATGCTGCAGGGCTGCTCCAGCCCCTCTCCCAGCCCCTTCCCTGGCGCTGGCAGTGCTGGAGCCCCCCTGCCCCGGGGGCCTGGTGCCTCGTGCTCGGTGTCACAGTCGCTGTCCCCCCTGGGGCTGTCCCCACGGGGGCTGTCCCCAGTGCCCTCCCCAGCCCCAGGACCCTCGTGTCCCACGGGCTGGCACTGCTGGGATGGACAGGGGAGGGCTGGGTCCCCGGGGGCTGCACTTCCATGGGCCTGGGAATGCCCCAGGGACGCTCCAGACACATCCGGGATTCCTCTGCAAGGGGCAAGAAAAGGGAATTTCGGGTCACTTCTGTGATTTCAACGTCTCTGCTTTCAGAACTTCAGGTGACAACTGGGGGTTAGCAATATTCACACAAATGCACACAAATGCATCCCCTGAAGGGGCAAAACCTGAAGGAATGCAAAGAAGTATCAAAAACCTCCTATAAAATAAAGGCCCAATAATAATAACAATAATATTAATAATAATAATATCAATTCCTACTTAGTATGGCAATATTTTTCAACCTCTTTAGGACTGAACCATTTTTTACTGACAGGCTGTTATTAGCTGCATAAATAAATAAAATTAGCTGAGTAAGATATGCAATATGTACTTACACATATCTCAGCTTGCCTGTGATTTTTTAACATAAATCACCTAGTTCAGTTCATTATATCAATTATTTTTTAAAGGATATGAAAGCAGCCAGGTCTCAGATAAGCAACAAATTCCTATAAAGTTCTAATACTCATATTGGGGGTTGCTTAATTAACAGTTCCTTTATATTAAACATGCCATCAAACCTGAATAAAAATCATTCCATGCAGGCAGAGCACCTCAAAACGAAGGTGACAAAGCCTTTTACTGCAACAGCTCTTTTTCTATGCATTTTAACCCCAAATTTGTATTGTAAATGACACATATTGCTCCAGCATATAGAACCACACCACTGTCCACATACGTTTTACTCCTGTAAATACACAATTCTGCATTTTGTCCCCAAAATTTCAGGAAGTTTACTCCAGAGTCTAAGAAAGCTCCAGAGATGCTGAAGAGGGTGGAGTTCCTCTTTTTCCCATTTTCCAGGGGTACCTGAGCATAAGCTCAGAAGAGCCTGGGCCTGGTTTTCCCTGGCTCAAACTCTTCTGAGGGCAAACCCAGAGGTGCCTCCTCCCCACACACACCCAGAGCCCACGTGGCTGTGCCCAGAAGGGCCACTGGCCATTATCCATCATCCAAGGCAGAACCACCCAGGGGAAGGAACAGCCCCGGAGCCCCATCCCACCTCAAGGGCAGGAAATCCAGCTGGGATCCCTGCAGGAACGACTCGGCCAGGCCTGGGCTCTGCAGCAGGGGCAGGCAGGGGGAGAATCTGCTCTCCTGGACATCTGGGGGACAGAAAAACACCACCAGGGCTGTGAGAGCTGGCAGCACAGCCCCAGGGATCCCAGCCCCACAGCCCCAGTGATCCCAGCCCCAGGGATCCCAGCCCCACATCTCCACAGATCCCAGCCCCACATCCCCAAAGATCACAGCCCCAGGGATCCCAGCGCCACAGCCCCAGGGATTCCAGCCCCACATCCCCAAAGACCCCAGCCCCAGGGATCCCAGCCCCACATCCCCACAGATCCCAGCCCCACATCCCCATAAATCCCAGCCCCACATCCCCACAGATCCCAGCCCCACATCCCCA
>WAAE01003880.1:0-20211 GCA_013400495.1 Nicator chloris | reverse complement strand
ATATCTTTATATTTTATATAAAAATATAAAAACAAGACTTCCAGAAGGGTCAGGTGTGTATATCAGCAAAGTCCTTAACCTAGCTGAGGCCAATGTGAGTCTCACCACTGATTTTTTTTTTTTTTTAGTTGGCTCGGATTTTAGCTTGTTTTTGGCCAAACTGCAGTTTCATGGAGAAATGAAGAAGCTTTTGAGGATGAGGTTTACAAGAAAGTGCAAATCTGATTTGCATTTCAACAAAACACAACAAATCAATAGGCTTTTAAAAGCTAAGTGATCCTCTAGTAATTTGTACTGGGGTGCTGGAGAAATCTACTATGACAGTAGTGAGTGTAGTTTTGTACGTGCTCATATCAAACTGTTGGAAGTTCCCTGTAATTTGGTATCTGGGACCACAGTACTGATTTCTCCAAATTAATTAATTCCCATGCTATTAATTGTTAACGTGTATCTTTTAGTCTCAAAATGCAAGCATTGGCACAGGAAAGAAATCTTCAACTATTGTACCATCACAGCATCACGGCCTGCTTCATACTTACCTGTGAATGTCTGAATGGTTTCATGTCATTCAGAGTTCCTTATGAATGTTAATAATGAGTTATTCACAAATGTAAATCATGTTTGCAAGTCAAGCGTCCATGCATATGCTCTGGAATTTTGATATAAGTCCAATCTAGAATGTACCCTTTGTATATGTTTTGATAAAGATCTCATCCAATCACTTCCAGTTCTCACTTAGACGCTTGAAATTCTCCTCATATTACCTGGTCAGTCATGCTATGAGGGGAAGGGATACTCTAGTCAGCTGGTCTAGTCAATATCTAATGTACAGAAAAGGCAATCAAACCTTTCTCTTAATATGTTATAAAAACTGTATTCCATTTTTTAATGCACTACAAATTTTCCTTTAGATCTCTTGACCTGAGCTGTTTTCCATTAACATTAATGGGTTTGAAATTGTTCTTTGATCTGTTTCTACAGATGCAGAATTACATGGTGGTGCTCCAACTTTTAAATTAGTTGTACACTGTTATCATAAAATTCTTGATAAGATGTGACATTTTAACCATACTTTACAGATCCTGAGAAAACTGGCAGGAGTTGCCAGCACTTTTCAATCTTGCATGTTTTTAAGTCGTGTATCATATTCCTACCTAGGATCGCTACCTCCTTATCCCTGTACTCTATTGAAGCAGCTAATGCTTTGTTTGATGGAAGATGGGTACTTTTCACCAAAGATGAATCTATATTATGTTCTGTTTTATCTATCCTATATGAAAAATACTTCTACTAATATTTATTTTTGGTAAACTAATGCAGTGGATGCTGTGTACCTGGACAATGAGAAAGAAAGGGAAGAATATGTCCTGAATGATGTTGGAATTGTATTCCATGGAAGCGTCGAAGATGTAAAATCAAGAAGCTGGAGTTACGGGCAGGTGAGCTGTTTAGATCTTCTCTGGCTGCTCCCAGGAGGGCAGCAAATGAGTTTAATTGACACCAGACTGTGGTTGAGACTGTGGGCTCTGGAATGCATTACTGGTTTCTCCTTCAGAAAGATAAGGGGTATCATTTTAAAATTGTATGAAGCGGGTATGTGCCTAATCCAGAAAAGCAATACTATAATAGCTGATATTTAAAGACCTTGTTTCAGGGGCATATTTCAGATACTAAGAGGCTGCCTGTTGGAAGTTATAATCATTAGCTGAGGTTTCCGCAGGGCAGAGGTATTTCTGCTGCTGCATTATTGTTGCTTCAGGATCAAATCAATTTATGAAAAGTAGAGTTTGTTTGGGGTTTTTCATTTTTTGACAACAGGTTTTATTGGTTTTTGACTTTTCTTTTTAGCTTTAGCAACTTGGTGGAAATAATTCTGTTCTTCAGAGGGGTCAGATAGTCACAAGTTTCCTATGACAAACTAGTATTTAATCCCAAAATTTTAAATTCTGAGGGAATCTCTCCCTTTTCTGCCTGGACTTGATAACATCAGTCTCCAGTGGTCTCTTGCAGTCTAGAGGAGACACCCGCCACAAGGCTGGAGTGTGGTATTGGTTTGCCTTCAATAACATAGAATCATAGAATAATTTGGGTTGGAAGGGATTTTTAAAGATCATCTGGTTCCACCACTCCACCATGGACATGGATACCTTCCACTAGACCAGGTGCTCAGATTCCTGTTCAACTTGGCCTGGAACATTTCCAGGGATGGACCATCCACAGCTTCTTTGGGCAACCTGTTCCAGCAATTTACCATCATCATTATAAAAAACTACTCCTTTATATGTAATCTAAACCAACCCTCTTCCAGTTTAAAACCACTACCCCTTGTCTCAGACTTTCTACTTGCCTATTTTACCTCAACCTTCTTGTAAGAACTAACCAGCCTAAAAATCCCTACGGGATGGAAGAGTTGATTTGTTGTGTTAGAATGGGGAAAAGGCATTGCCAAGCAGAAATGATCGCAAAGCTATAACCCTAGCTGTCACTCAGAGCGGCTCCAATGGACAGATACTGGACATGGTGAACTCCTCTCATCTTCTGGATTTCCACAACAGCACAATTAAGAAGGTATTTCCTTACTGCTGTGGTGATGGGTCCATTCAGTTTTGGTGGCACCTCCCTAGCACAGCCTTGCAGAAGGGTCCTTACATCTTGCTTTCTCTCCCTCAGCTAAATACCCCCGCAAAGCTTGAGCTGGATGGATTGCCAGTGTGCTTGCCCTGGAGAGCTCTTTGAACTCACATCTCTCTTTTTTCCTTATTTAAGGGCCAAATTTCATCTTTTTTTTCCCTGCGGCAGCACTGCCTCAGGGAGCTCCTGCCTCTGCACCATTCCTTTTAGTTGTGTCAGTGCCGTTGTTTGCAGGGTCTGACTGGTTTCCTGACTGAGACAAAAACTGAGACAAAAACCCATAAATAAGGAGCGGGGAAGAAAATCCATAAGCTGATGGTGTCTCTGATATAAGAGATGTGGAACCAGATCCTGAGGCCAAAGCTGAGCTTGCATGTAAGCTGACCAAAAATACCCCCTCCTGGCCCTTCTTTCCCCCTGCAAGCACTTGTGCAGCCATGCAGCAACTCGGACTGGAGAGCTCATCTAGCTGAATAAGCACCTCCTTGATTTTTGCCCCCCTGGGTAATTTCTTGGGCTTGCTCTGTTCCTAGATTTGGGATTCACTCCATGACAGATGTAAGGGGGAGGGAGAGAGGGGAATAAGCAGCTGGTGGTGGAAGGTGCTGCTTAAACCAGATGCTGGATTTATGTCCTGAGATGCTAAATTTATGGCCTATGGTGGCTTGGCCTGAGTAGTTTATATTCTGGGAATCTGGCATCTTCCTGACACAAATACCAGCCTCCCTTGAGAAACTGCATTATTTATTTGATTTTTCTAGGAGGTAGTTCTTTCTGGGAGGTTAGGGCCATTCCATAGTCCTTTTTCATGTACTTTGGAAATGGAAATTCCTGTGTTGGCTGAAAGAGGACCTGATTTTTACTCTGTGCTGTGGTGCACTTTTTGCTATTGGTTGCCCGTGTGAAAGCTGAGTGTGGCAGATGCATCTCATCAGGTCCAAGCCAAGAGCTTTAATGGAATTGATCATTTTGTAGAGGTTTAACAGGCATGTCAATCTGCAAAGGAACAGAGAACTATTCTTCTGATTCCCTTGCTTTCAGTGAAATGGAGGTCAGAATGTTCCTGATCTTATCCTGGCAATTTCCAACCATTAAAGACACATTTCTGGCAATCCTAGATGTTAAGAACAAGAGCATTGCTGTGAGTGAGTAAAAGTACTAGCAGAAAGGCCTATATTATGAATATATCATACAATTATGCTATTTTATATTTATGATATATAGCCCTTTACAACACATAAGCAAAATGCACAAGGCCACACAGAGTCATAGAGGTGAAAGGTATTTGGTCATATACAAAAATGCATATAGACCTGTGCATGGTAATGTTCTTAGGCTAAAAAATTGCTTAGGACAATGATAGCCAGAAACTTTAACTCAGGTTGTAAACTGAAAAGGAGCTTAGAGTTCAAAACTGGGTTACTAGTTTGAGATGACTCTCAAAGCTGCTGTCTCTAATGAGCAGCAAACGCAAGAAACTCGGACAGAGGAAGAGAAAACAACAGAACTGTTGAAGCATGGCTGCCATAAATGAGGATGGAGGTGTTCCTTGTGACATGACTGTGATCCCTCCTAAGAAACTGTAAAAGGCAGTCACTCAGAAAATTCCATGGAGAATTGAGGGGAAATTTGACTTTGGAACAAATCTAGGCACATAGGAATTCTCTAGCTGAAAAATGTCAGAAGCTGGATGCTATATTGATCATTTAATGTTGATTTTTGGTTTTGTGAGAAAAATAAAATAAAACAGGTGAGCAGAGAGTACTCTTGCCATCATGACTTCTCTCATGTCCACACACTGATTTGCTTTAGCTTGGAAACACATTGTGCCCATGTAATTCTACAGCACATGCATTTGGTCAGGTCAGACCACAGGCAACACAAGATCACATCTGCCTGCAACTGACTGTGAGGAACACAGCCTTAAGTCAACCAGTGCAAAAAGTGATACAGCCTCTCTTACTTTGGTTTCAATGGAAGGCCAACTATTAGAAACACTTTAGCATGCAGAAGGATGCCCAGGACAGCTATATGTGTTGCTCTGTAACACAAGGCATATCTGTGTGCACTTGTGTGTTTTCTTGTGCCTTATTTCTCACCTGCGTTTTTTCCCATGTGGTTTCACCAAAGTTTCTTGCTCCTGAAATAGGTTTATTTTCATTTCAGCTTCAATGGAACAGACAGGGACCATACCCAGACCGGGTTCACTCATCTGTCCTAGCTGCCCTGCCTATTACTTCTCTGGTTCCTCTGATATTTCAGAGATGTTCAGCCTTAAAACTGCAATTTTTCTATTCCACTTCCTCTAGATTGGATTTTCTTGCCAAGAGTGAAGGCAGAAAACTGTTCGATTTCATATTTTTTTAAAACCCTGAATAGTCAAGAAGGGCAAAACTGGCCTTAGTGTTAAAGCTACTCTGCACCCTACACTACTATGACAGTGTAAGCCAGCTAGCCTTTGCAGCTTGTCCTCTCTTCCCTGTTAATCCAGTTATTTCGCAAGCATTCGAGTCACTTTGTAAATGCTAAGGTGGAAGGCAGCAACCCTGATAGCTATTTATTTCCTCTTTGTTCTTTCTGTATATTCTGGCAAGATGGACAGTGTCTCATAAACTCTAGATGAGAAAAGTTTAATTTGCAGGGTAAACCTCTTATTGATTTAACCCAGGTCTGATTAATTGAAGTGCAGATAGCAGATTTTGATCCTGGTAAAAGATTGTTGGGCCAGACCAGAAGAAAAGTGAATTTGAACTGGGAAGGACAGCTGTGAGGGCCCAGAGTTTACATTTTCTGTTGTGAGGAAGGAGGTTCTCCACAGCACAGTCATTCACCCAACACTATTTGGGTCACATCCCAGCGGAGTGGACTGGGTGTGCAATTATTCAGCTTCCCAGTAATGACAACATACTAGTAGTAGGTCTCTGAGAAACACTGATCCCTGTTTCCCTATTCTCAAACACCATGAATTCAGTTTTGCTCAGACTATAAAGTGATCATTAGCGAATACCTGCTCCAGAGAAAGTGATTCAGTGCAAGTGTGGGTGATAATGAGAGAGGTGTGCTGCCTTGGAGGACATTTGCTGAAAAGGATCCAGCTGGCAGTGCTACTCTCAAGACAGAAGCAAAGGACTTCCATTGGCCAGAAAAGTGGCTGAAAATGGTGAAACACGATGGTGCTTCACCTTTCTTGGCTTATGCCTAGGGTGTCACTTGTATCCCTCCCATCTTCCCTGCTGTATCAGTAGCAGTCTTTACTCTTTGGGGTTTCCTTTTCTGCTCTTGACCTCACTCTTCATTGTCTTCTCCCCAGACTGCCAAAGCAGCAGTTTGATCTGGAGTCTTGCTCACTTTCTTCAGGAGGCAAAATTCAGGATGGTCTTATCTGCCAAGGAGCCCTAAGCCAGGCTGTAGAGAGTTAGGAAATCAATCCAGCTCTAGTAGCAGCATGAGAGCAAAAACCCTATTAGAATGAATCATACCTTTCAGGATGCAAGCATAGAACATAAAACCTAACACCATGGAGTTTCTGTCAGAGCCTTGAATGTTACTATAATTTTGTATCTGGAAGGTATTTGTTTTATTATTGTGCATTTCCCTGTCTCCTACCATTTTCCAGGGGACAAAGGTATTTTCCTTTGCTATGCAGTTTCTACTAAGGAAAATGAAATACATAGCAGGGCAAGTTCTGTGACAAATCATTTCTGGTGTATTTGGACACCCCTGCCCTCAATTCATTCTTGTGCTTGTTCATGTTAGATTGAAAAAAATGTACCTTTTCATTCTATTTTTGGGGAAGACTGCTTTAGGTCATTTCGTATTTTTGATGTCTAAATTTTGTAGACCAGGATTAATCTATATAATAAGCATTTTGTTTGTCAATTTTAAACAGATTTTAAAAATAACTTTGAAATACAAGTGTCTCCAAATTACCCCTGGCGAACCACTTATTGTTCAAGTTCCCAGCAATGCAGCAGCTCTGTCAGAGAAGTCCTGAAATTAGCAGGTCTGGAATCTGTGAAGGACATGAAGTCCTTTGCAAGTAGACAAGCTTCTTGTAGTTATTATTATAATACCCTCCCATTATATATTTGTTAGCACTTAAAATTTCATGTCCTGTCAGAAAGTCTGTGTTGTCATTTCAACCTTCTGGAAACTGGACTGAGATTGAATTGAAAAATACACTTTCTTCCCTCACAGCCTCTCACATTTTTATTTTTTTTTCCCTACACATGGGTGATTATTCCAGAAGAAAATTTGTATTGTGACACACAGAGCCTTGATGTGACCAGCTAATTTTGAAACTGATCAGCAATTATAACAACAGGGAAAAATAGCTTTGCCTGTTTTTTCCAGAATAAAAAGTGAGTCAATTTTTCCCCTGTATCCCTTTTTATTTTCTTTTATCTAGTTTGAAGAAAACATTCTGGATGCTTGTCTGTTCCTGATGGACAAGGCAGAACTGGAGCTCTCTGGTCGTGGAAATCCAATCAAAATCTGCCGTGTTGCCTCAGCAGTGGTATGTAATGGATGCCTAATATGTGTCAGAAGGGACCCATAAATCAAAGCTGGGCTGATTTAACTGGCCCTGATGTGCTCTCTACAACACACAACAGATCAGTTGTCCATTCTGACAATTGTCCATTCTGATGTCGGACATTTTATTTCTCTCCACTAAAGTTCAAGCAACTTCTGTTGGCTCATTGTCTTTTCCTAAGAATGGTGCCTCGCTTGTGGGAAAGTCAGTTTGACATTGCACTCCAGGCATAAACATTTCTTGTGTGACAGTGTGCTCATTGTCCAGTAGCTAATATAATTGAGAGAGCTGTTTCTGCTGTGGATAGTACAGTGGCATGATGGGTGGAATTTTGGATGGGGAACTGAGGGACTTTATGTGGACTCCAGTGCTAACCTCAATGGGGTCTTAGAACACTGCAGTGGTGCGTGTTGCTGTGTCTGATCCAAGCCCCAAATGACCTAATCAGCCTGAGAACAGCTACATAAATGGGCTGCTTTGGCCCCAGAAAAAAACAGTGTGGGAATTGTCCTCTTTAACTTGAGGTCCACAAAACACACCCCACTCAGAATGAAAGTACCTGAAACAATCGAGAAGACTTTCCAGACCTCCATTCTTTCCAGTTGCCAAGCACCAGGAATCATACCATGGGTGCAAGAGCAGTCCCATCCCTAATATTCAAGATGCTAGACTCATCCAGGTTGTGGAAGACAGAGGTTGTCTTCTCTTTTGCTTGATTAGAGGTCTGAACTGATGCTTTCTGCTTCCCAGAATAATACTCTAGTCATTGAGCTAGAATAATTAGATGTTCTCCTGAGCCAGCTACTAAAATAGACTGTCCACGAAACATAGTTGCTGGAGATAGATGATTCTTTAACCCACTTGTTATAGCATTTGCCCAGGCTTTAAGAAAATGAGCTCTTTGTCTTAGAAGACATTGAAGTGGGATCCCCAGCCTCTTAATTTTGTATGCTAAATAGAATAGCTTCAGCAAGAAATATTGAGAACACCTCTACTTCTCTTTGTCTTCTAACATTTTACTTAGTTCTTTCATCCCAGACATTAGAAATAGATCTTTGGACCTTTGGATAGAAGAAAGAATTAAATGTGGTTTCCTCATCCCTGAACTAGTAGACAAAAAAGTGCCTCATGTAAGAACTGTGGAAGTTCTCAGGACAGAATTGTACAAAGTTTATGAATCCAAATAGGGCTTGGATATTAGTTAGGTTTTGAGCCACTCAACATTTTAGAGAAGTGGAGGAGTTCACCATTGGAAATCCAGGACTCACTTGATTTTAGGGCTAATCTGCAGAATTTGGCCGTAACTGGATAGGGGGTTTGGTCACTGAAACCAACACCTGAATAAGAAGTGGGCAAGAGGTGCTGAAATTCCACCTGTGTTACTTAACCCCATTCTTGCTCAAGTTGAAATGTGGTAGAGATGAGCTAGTCTGAGGACATGCCCGCCCTGCTGGAATCCTTCTGAGGCTTTCTGGCACGGCAGAGCAGGAAGAGTTCCTCTTTTCTTCCACTCATTGCAGCCAGAGTAGAGCCTGAAGGTCAACATGCTGCCCTGTCCTTGAAGTGATTCTTTTCTTGGCATGTTTCCTACACCGGCGAGATGGGCACAACCTCTTAACCCATTGGTTATGACTCTGCATACTTATCTTTGTTCAGTCTTAGGGTTCACAGGAAGTCGATTTTCTAATTATAAGACAGTAGTTAATGCAGCCAAAAGCTTTTAAATGAGAATTGTGATTTATTTGGCTGGCTTGTAGCTGTTCCAAATTAGCATAATTAAAAGGTACAGCGTGAATGAGCTTTTCACACAGCCTCGACTGGTTTGGTTCAAATTGCAGCTAGAAGATGTATTGCTCGTTAATGGCTATCAGTATAGCCATTAGTCAGCAAAACTCTGTGCTTTGTGTAATCTTACCAGAGGAAAACTTACACAGCAAATTCCTTCTTGTTTTCATGTGTGCCAGACTAAAGAAATTAGTTCCTACTCTAAAAATAACACTAGACTGGTTCTCTTCTCAATCTGTTGTAAATCAGGAGTGATTTTATTAAAATCTTTGGG
The DNA here is from genome assembly GCA_013400495.1 of Nicator chloris. Lineage (NCBI taxonomy): Eukaryota > Metazoa > Chordata > Aves > Passeriformes > Pycnonotidae > Nicator > Nicator chloris. The sequence goes on along the minus strand of WAAE01003880.1, from coordinate 10,987 downwards.
CCGATATGGACAGAAAATCAGATGATGGAAAGAATACAGCTTAATATTTCTGAGGCTTGCTTACCAGTGTACAACTGATTGCATTTATTAAAATACGTAACAATAAGCATGTTTAATTTAATGTTAATAAAACTTATCACTGGCAACATGTATACACAGTATGATGATTTAATATCAGATTTATTTTTAAGTGTCTGACGTTCATTCAGAATTGTTCAGTGACGGACAATCCATGGCCCTTAACAAGATTGTTCTGTTCATCCCCTACCTTCATAACGAAACACTTCTATCTTACTTTCTAGCCTAAACTTGGCTATATTCACTCTCTGATATCATATCAGTCTGCCGAGTTAAAGAGCTTTTTATTATTCAGTTTCTGACATCTCTAATGCTCATTTCCTTTGGTTTTAGATTAACTCCAGGGATGACAATGGTGTGATTGCTGGATCCTGGAACAATACGTACGATTACGGTGTTGCACCTTCAGCCTGGACGGGAAGTGTGGACATTCTTTTGGAGTATTACAGTTCTAAGCAACCTGTCCGATATGGCCAATGCTGGGTCTTTGCTGGTGTCTTCAACACGTGTAGGTATCAGTGAGCAAAGCTCCAAGTTGCTATGTGGTTCCTGCTTAACTGAGTTTTTAGGTAAAACTAACTAAAATTCTTCCTAGCTCTGTGCTGTTCAGGAGTAATAATAGAGATACTTAAATATACATGGCTAAAATAGATGGTCTTTAAAGGAACCTCTGGTGTGTCCTTAGGTCAGCTGCTCTTCCACACAAATCTGTTGGCTCTTTATTGGTTCAGTGAAATGTACTCAGTGACTTGAGAGGGTAAGTCTGTGTGAAAGAAAGTTGAGTCCTTCAGAACAGTCCCCATTTCTGCCAAGAATTCTTAGACAGAGTGCTTGTCATCTAGACCTAAAAGATTAAATTACTACCCAGTATAGGATATGTGATAGTGTTTCTGCTCCAGAAAGGCCAAATCTCACCTACTGAGGATTGCTCCCAGGAAAATTGAGGTGCACTGTCCCTGCACCTGGTAACTGAGCGCTGTTAACAATATAGACGGAGCTTATGAGCCAGAAGAATGGAGAAAATAAATGATGGCCTAGTTTATGACTCGTCTAGCACTGCAAAGTTAAGTCCAAACACATTTGGTTAAACTAGAGTTCTAGTGTTGCAGTAAACAGAGTGTTACAGGTCATAAAAACCAGCAGGGAAAGCAGCGTTGGATTGGTCCCATATTTTGACTGTCTAGCACTTTCTAACAACATCATCTACTAATGCACAGGAGCACACTTTGTGGCCTCCTATGGAGTTCCTCCAACAGGTCAATGTCCTGCCTGTGCTGGGGACCTCAGGGCTGGAGGCAGCTCTCCGGGTGGGGTCTCAGCAGAGCAGAGGGGCAGAATCCCTTCCTGTGGCCTGCTGGCCACGCTGCTTTGGATGCAGCCCAGGATACATTGGCTTTCTGGGCTGCGAGTGCACATTGCCTGGTTATGTTGAGCCTCACACAATGAGTTTGAAAAAGTTCATTCAAATGTTTCTTGTGGATGCAATTCCTCACAGTGGATTCCATGAGCTGCTTTGTCACCTCTGCCCATTGCCTTATCTGGATTTGTCTTGATCACAGAGAGACACACACACCAGTTCTCCCACCTTCCCCCCATACTTGCCCTGAATCACCACTATGCAATAATTTGCCTGCAGGCCACTGTGAAACTGGGGCGATGCAGCAGAGGCCTGGAGCCTGCTGTGTTAAAGGGAGGCGTATTTATCTGGGGCAAAACTAGACTTGGTTTGCTGACTCAGTTAGGTCAGAGACCTGGCACTTTGCACTGCAAGTATAAAATTTATTGAGCCTTATGAAATGCATGTATTGTCCAGTGGCTCATCTGATGGTAGCCACTGACACATCCAGCTGCTGACCACTGCACAGGGGACAGTGAAGGTCCAAACAATCACGTGCAACTATCAGGGTTGTTTTGAGGTGTTTTTGAGTCCCTCTCTTCTGTCAATGTTTTATCATTGTGCCCACTCCAGCTTTCCAAGGTCACTATATTGTACACTCCAGATACTCATCTGTTAAAAATGCTAAAACATTCCAAAAAATGGTCATTAATCTTGAAATTGTCAGACAAATTATTTCCAATGAGCCCTGATGGCTCATGTGCTGGAAGCCTGGGAGGGCACTTGAATTAAGTTTAATCAATAGGTACATATGGTATTGGATGCATCCAGGTAATTTTTCATCCAGGAACTTGAAATGAATGTGCAGTGTTACACTTTATTGGGAGTCACAGTAGTGACAGTAATGAATATACAAACCCCAGCAGTAGCAGCAGGGTTGTTCAACTCTGCAGCATTGGAACTATTTTTAAATAGGATTTTCAATAAAAACCTTTTCCCTTAAAAAAAAAAGCCCACAAAAAACCCACAAAAATCCAGCCCAAACCAAAACCCACCACCACCACAATCACCAAAATCAACCAAAAAACCAAAAAAAAATTCCAACAAAAAAGATTTTAAAAAGTCCCAAACCAAACAAAGCTAAAAAAAAAAACAAAACAAAAAAAAAAACCAGAACAAACCCCATCAACCACCAAAATGCCCTCACCCTCTGTTTTCTGCAGAACCATGTTGTCTTTTAAATTGGATGCCAGGAACTTTTTCTGGCTTAGACAAAGTATGTCATCATCATCTGGAGTAGCTGAGATGATGTGCCACCCCACAGCTCCGTTCCTCTAGCCCAGGGATGTGCTCCATGCCTATTTATCTGCCAGGGTACACAACAAACACAGAAGCCTATTGATGCACTGATGCAGACTATGGACATAGCTGTAGCATTCCCACAGTTTTTCCACATCTCTTAAATTTATCGCTTGTCAAATGGTAAGAAGAGTCGTCAGTGCTTTATTGTGATGGTGTGAGAGTTAAGGCTTATTTTTTTGATCTTCCTTTTAAGGTCTTTTACTGGAAGGGACAGTTGACTCCAAGATGCTGTTACTTAGCAGGCAATATGAATTATGTAATGCATTTTATTCAGATTCCCAAACCTTGTCATTTCAGTTTCAAATAATGCAGCTTTTCCCCATTGTTAGCAATAATTTTCTACTTTATTCTTTGTGTTCTCCGGATCCCTTCTGACAGCAGACATCAAACAGGAAAACTCAAAATCAATCAGAAGGAGATGTTTTCTATTAATTTTCTTTTTAGCATAGTCTCATAATTCTCCTGAGTTACTGATGCAAAGAGACCTAATATATTGTGTATCTCTTGCAAGCTCAAACTTCTTTTTCTTTGTATCACATTTGGTCATGCAGCTGACCTGTTGCACCCAGATTTGACCTGAAATTCCGCAATGTGATCACTATACAAAGCGGCTTTAAAATTATTGGTAATCAGCTGTTTCGGTTATAACCTTTGTACAAGTACTTGTCTTTAATGCTCATAATTTTGGGACCAAATAAAATATTTAGCATGTGCAATATAAAGAAAGATAGGAGAAATTATTTGAGTTGATTTGACTGAGTTTTCCCGTTTTATTCTCGTTATTAATATTTCTGTCCTCTCATCCTGTCATCCATGAAAGCAGTCTCCATAGCTGTCCTTCTCATCACACTTCTGCTTTTGCCACAGTTCTGAGATGCTTGGGGATACCTGCAAGACTCATTACCAACTATTCTTCTGCCCATGATAACAATGCCAATTTACGGTTGGACTTCTTTCTGGATGACGAAGGAAAAGTGGACACCAGACTTACAAAAGATTCTGTCTGGTGAGTCCTCCTGGGAAATGCCTTTAATGTGTCAATGATAAAAGTAGTAAACAACATTATGGCAATGCCTGTATTGTGTTTATTTCTCTGAGCATTGAAGAACATTACTGCCTTATGTGAAGCAGAATGAATGGATTGTTTGTAGGCTGACTAATATGAAGCCTTGTTGTGTAAACAGGCAACCTCTGGGGGATCCTGCTATTAATGTTATCATACAGTGTTCATTGAAGCACACTGGAGGGCTGAAATGGGCTTGTGCTCCTTAGGGACCAGCTTTTTCTAAAAATGGAAGAGGGGTAGGAGGGGCTCTTCCATCCCTCTGGAGCCAGGCTCTAAGGGGTACCTCAATATCTATGGAAAAACACCCTTTTTGATCTACTTGTGCCCAATTCCCGTATTTGTAGACTGGTTTGACGTTGTGTGCACACAGTCATTGTGTGCAAAGAGGTCACATTGTGTCACATTGCAAAGAGGTGGTTTCCAAAATAAACCCAGTTCAGCTGAAAAAGAAACAAGTCAAGGTATCATAAAAGATACTGAAATACTATCACCAGATTTGTAAAAAGAGAACTCCCTAGGGCCAAGAGAAGGAGTTTACACATTCTCTTTGAGAAGACAGTCCTCTAACTGGCTCTTCAAACCCTTACAGTCTGACAGGAGAAGTGTAGCATATATTGATTATATGCTCTGTGTGGGATATTGGCCCTCAAGCCTCTCGTCCTCTGAGTGAAGAAATGAATGTGACCTCTAATTCCTATATCCAGGAGATGATTGTCCTATTCAATGTTAATACACCTGACTTGTGTCAATGATATCTTCAACTCATTAGCATAGCAGCTCATCAGCATGTTTCATTAATAACTTAATCTCTGGAAGTCTTTGTACTAAAACTCTAATAAACCCACACTGTGGTTGAGGAAATGACTGAACCTGTTGCTGTGACATCTTCTATGTGATTTCCATAATCAAGAGGAAATCTAAGGAAAGCAGGTTCATTTACATGTGACGCTTGTGTCACAGCAAGGCAGAATCCTTGAGACTAGAGGGGACCCTTGGAAGTCACCCAACCCTCCTGCTCAAAGCACTGTCAGCTACACCAGGTTGCTCAGGTCTATATCCAGTTGGGCTTTGAGTATCTCCAAGGATGGGCACCCCACAACTTCTCTAGGAAACTTGTGCCAGTGGTCAACCACTTTCACAGTAAGAAAAGTGTTTTCCTGATCTTCAGACAGATTTTTCTGTGTTTCAGTATGTGCCCATTGCTTCTTGTCCTATCCTTGGGCTACTGAGAAGAATTTGGCTCTGTCTTATTTCCCTCAGCTCCCTAGCTGGAATTTATACACAAGGATAAGATCCTACTCAGCCTTCCCATCTTCAGACTAAACAGTCCCAGCTGCCTTCGTTTCTCCTTGTGTACAGCCTGTGTTGTATCAGTCATTCCTTCCAGTTTTCTTTATCAGCAAACTTGCTAAAGGTACAGCAGGTCTCGTAATCCTGGTCATTAATGGAGCTGTTAAACAGTGTCAGACCCAGTACTGACCCCTGCTGTACACAACTAATGACTGAGCTCCAGCTGCGGTGGTCACTGCTGATCACAACCCTCCGATCCCAGCAATTCAGCCAGTTTTCAATATATCTTGCTGTCCATTTGTCTAGCTTATACTTCAAAAGTTTGTCTGTGAGGATGTTCTGGGAGATGGCACTAAAGTCAAAAGGACCAGCCCCATGCACTGGTCTCCCCTTTGTCCTTTCAGTCACTCGTTTCATCAGAAAAGGCTCTCAGGTTTGTCAGGCACAGCTGGCTGCTGGTAAATCCATGCTGACTACTGCCAATCACCCAGTCCTTTACATGTTTGGAAATGTTTTCCAGAAGAACTTGCTCTATAACCTTCCTAGAGATCAAAGGGAAGCTGACAAGTCTGTCTCTCCCTGGATACTCCTCTCTCTTGAAGAACAGAGAAATATTCAATTTCCTCCCGTCCACGGGAACTTCCTCCAATTACCATGATCTTTTGAAGATAGATATGAGAGGTCTTACAGTGACAGTGACTAGCTCCCTCAGCATTTTTGATGAGATTACCTCATATTTTCCATCAGACCCATTGGACCTGATGTGTTCAGTTTGTTTAACTGTTCTTTTCTTGTTACTTGTCTAGTTTTCATTATTCCAAACCTCCGCACTGGTCTCATGGGCTGTGATTCCTAAGGGCAAACCTTAGCAGTAAAAACCAAGGTAAAGAAGATATTGAATGCCTTCTCCTAATCCTTTGTCACCAGGTTACCTACTGTGTTCAGCAGCAGAGCCACATTCTGTAGGCTTCCTCTTGACACCGATTTACTTGCGTTTCTTGCTGCTCTTCACGTCCCTTGACATACTTAGTTTGCTCTGTTTTGGCTTTTCTATAACTGTGCCTGCATGCTCAGACAATAACTTTGTTTTCCTCCTGGTCACCTGTTCCCACACCCCCCTCTTTCTTAAGCACCTTTTTTTATGTTTGAGTTTAATTGGGACCACCTTGTGGACTTGTGCCACTTTTGATTGATTTCCTGCACACAAGGATGGACCATTCTTAAGTCTGGAGGAGGTGACTCTTGAAAAACCACCAGCTCTTGTGCATCCATCTTCTACTCAGAACTGCCTCCCATGGGATTCTTCCAGGCAGGACCTAAACATGTTAAAGCCTACTTTCCTGAGATCCAAAGCTGTGATCTTGTTATTTTCCTTGTTGCCTCCTGTTAGTATCCTTGGGCAGTTTTACTTGTTGTCTGTGAGACAGAAGGACCTCAGCATGTCTCATGGGGCTGGTCCTTTTATGGCTCATAGAGCTGTAAAGGAGAAGTCTTCTGAAACCTCCTCTGCCTATAAAAGATGTGAAACAAGAGCCATTGACTGGGCGCCTCCGTGCTCCATCCATCCACACCCAGTAATGGATCATTGCTATGCTCTACAATTTTCACTGTCTCATTCCTTCTCTCCTTCTCCTAACCTGATCTATGAAACACAACCTACCAACTTCTGACACTTCCTTTTGCTTCCCTACCTCTATTTTTCCCAGCTGTTTCCCAAGACTTCTTAATTTAATCTCTTTTCTCCTGCATTCTTTTGGGACAGGGTCAGATCTTCCAAAATCATTTTAGTCCCAATGAAATCCATATGCAATTTTACACTAGCATTTTGTCCTTCCATCCTGCATTGCTTTTCCTTGGCTTGATAACTTTTTTAACTGCCTTGTTCATCCTTTTATCCTCCCAGTGCATTTATTAGTACATGGTGCACATAACCCTTTGGGCATGACTTAATACATACACTTCCTTTCATTTCTCCTCTGTGTCCTTTCTTTTCATTACTCTGTAACACTCCTTGGTAGCCCACATGCTGACTTCTAATGACTTGTGTCGTAACCCTGATTTTATTTTTAATGTCTCTTTTATTTCTTTTTTTAAGAGGACAAGCTCAAGGTATTTATAATGATTTTTTAAAATGCATTTCTCACTTTTATTTATAATCTCTTGCAAACTGGAAGCAAAGCTCTTTTTCTTTATTAATATATCATTTATATTGTACTCCAGCCTTGTACTGTTGGAGCTGATCTATCTTCAGGTCTTAAATACTCTCAGACTTCAGGGATATTTGGAGCCAGGATTTTTAGTCCAATCAATCTCTGAGTGTGGGGCTCCCTCTGAATGTTATCTGACATTAATTTATTTTTATTAAAGATTGTCTTCTCCCTCAGGATAGGAAACAACACCACCACCAACAAAACACATATACAAAATTACACAGACTTTGCAAAAAGTTATTTTTATAAATCTGTCCGGATTTGGGGCCATCAGTACTGTCTGTTCTCCTTGTCTTTCTTAATGATGATATAAAGACATTTAAACAATATTTCTCTTGGATGGGAATCAAGACTCATTCCTACTGTGAGGCCCAAGCAGATCAACATCAGCATCTCAGCGGAAATTTGCTTGATGTCACCCAACCCCATGGGGGTTCATCCATGTCCAGGCCTGTGGAGAAAGCCCTTCCAAGACTTCTGCTCTCCCATTTACTTCCAGATCACTTTGCTCTAACTTCTCAACAATATTATCAGTGCCTGACCCTAGCAGTCCTTCTCGATCTTAATGCCTGAACTTGTTAGCTCATAAAAGGGCAGCAGCTGTTTCCAGCCTGTGCCTGTCCCATAAGCAATATGAACTACTGTTCTTGAATTGTCTTCCAGGCATAAAATCCACCTGGTCATTTTTTATTAATTTCCCCATTGCTTTGTTTAGTCTATCCGTAATTATCTCTGTAAATATTTAATGGTCACTACATTGATCTCTATTGCCATTCTTGCTGTCTTTAATGTCTCAGGCTTGCTGTAGAATACAAGAATTATAGAATCAGTTCAACAAAGTATGGCCACGGAATCAGCTCCTCAGCTCATAGCTCCTTAGCTGTGCTCACTTCTATAGGGAAGTTTCTGCTGCCTTTGGAAAGGCAAATGTTTCCTTCATCCTCCTTTCCTTAATGTTCTCTGCTCTACAAGCAGTGTCTTTCTGTCCATTCAGATTTGATATCCTTATGAGTGTTTGTTATTTGCATGGCAGCAGACCTAAAGAAATTGCCATCCTATTGTGTCCAGCACTACACCAATAGAAACCAGAAAGAAAGGTCCTGTCCCTAAAACAAATGCAGAAAAAAATATAGAAAAACTGTGTTACCTAATTAAAGAACAGAAGTAGATCTGCCATTTTCCACGCTGTTGCACCCCTCCCAGCCTTGTTTTTTTCATCTTCTCCTTTTGCCTGCTCTTCAGGTTCTTCTTTCGCAGAACGCAAAGCCAGTGACACACCAGGCTTCGATTCAAAGTGAACTAGTGGAGGCTTCAGGGCAGGGATTGTCTTTCTCATATGTTGTCACGGCAGTTTGCAAATACTTCCATGAGGTGTGTCCCCATTCTTGGGTAGCCCTCAGCAAAGTTCTGTGAGCATGATTCAGCACTGACTACTCTCAGCAGCATCAAAAATTCTCTGAGTGTGCGTCATTTTCCTTGAATAATTCCTTTTTCTGTAGTGCTGCTTCATTAACTCTCCTAACTGACAAGTTTTACCATGATCCAAGCTTTCATTTCCACTTTGAAATGTCTTGTTAGACAAGCTTCAGATCCTTCTGACTCTGCTCCACAGCCAGTTTTCACCTATTATTAATGAAATGGTCAGAGTTTAACAATCCCCATTTTGGCTGCTAATATCGTTGCTTGTACTAGAGGCTATATCAGCAGCTACACAGATGTAATTTTATTCAGATCTGCTGTAGGATATGTATAATTTGCAAGCAAAATTGCCCCTTTCTCTACTCTTTCCTTTTATTTTTTGCAGTAATGAAATTCAAACACTTTGCAGGCTTTACTGTGAGACCCTCTTTCCGTATTATCTTTTTTCTTGCTTCTGCTCTCCCTTGAGCTTTGGTAGCACTGCAGGAAGTCACAACATCTGTCCATCTTTTCTGCTTATCTTTGAAACACACAGGGCAGACTGTGATGGTGCTGTACTGTTTTTTTAATTCTCCTGAGCATCCAGCCAGGTGAGAGCATTTTAACCCTGAGTGCCTGGATGAACTACTCTAAGAATTTTATCTTTCGGGTCACTGTCCTGGGCCCTAAAGATGCAAGTTGGCCCACAGTGGTTGTAGGTGGGTTTTATGAAAAGATGTATGTTTTAGGAGCTCTGACATCATTCACTGGCATGACCCATGGGGAAAAACTTACAAGGAATCCACAGTAAAGATAGTTTGAGAAAGGCTATGCAGGGTGTTTTTCTCAACCAACACGGAAGCCAGCAAAGCATGCTTGTTTTGAGCCATGAAAACAAAACTACACACTGTATGTTGCGGAGTTGATCCCGAATCTCTTCATAAGAGGTGCCAAAGCTTCAGTCTGAATAATTATAAAGCAGACCATATTTCATTGGCTTGAAGATTCAAAGTTTGCTTTAGCAGGCAGATTGAAGTGGAGGTGTCGGGCTGGAAAGGGATTCTAGTTTGTGTAGCTTTTCATATACCCCAACAATCTCCAAACACTGGCATATTTTCTGAGACATTTACACTCAACACACATTAGAAGAATCAAAAAAGCTTCTTCAGCTTTCAGTCAAGAAACTACAATGAAGGACTGTGGCTTTCAGGTTTTAGCAGATAGGTACCGAACTTGTAGACCTAAAAATCTGTTCTCTTAAAAGAGTCAACTTTTTATCCCTGAATTGTCAAACAGTGTTATTGAAGCAATGCCAGGACATAAATACACAGGATTTGTTTTGGTCTGTGTGCTTCTTTCCAAGAATTTAATATACTGATCCCATCTCTTGTCCAAGGAATTATCATTGCTGGAACGAAGCTTGGATGACCAGACCTGACCTTCCGGTTGGTTTCGGAGGATGGCAGGTTGTTGATGGGACACCTCAAGAAACCAGTGATGGTAATATTGCTTGAAGTTCTTCTTAGGTCACTTTCTGATGTTTGGGATCTCTGCTTCAAACAATGAGCTGATGATAGCTGAGCCAGTGGCACTTAGCACCATATGGCCAGTGACAACTTCTTGAGCCAAATAACCACACTTGCCTCAGGGCTTTCTGATTTGTTTTGAACCCTAAAATAAATCTGTCCTTATTATAACATTTCTCATGATGCCCTGGGACACAAAATCCTGCATGAGAAAGTCTCTGCTTGGTACAGAAGAGATGTAATCATGTTGCCAAATATGGCTTCTCACATTTTAGAGTACCTATACAGGAACCTGATCAAATTAATTCTCCTTTACTTTATGCAGCCCTAACTAAACTACATGAGCAGGCAGTAGGAAGGAGAGAAAAAAGTGAAAAGTCACTGCTCTTTCTTTCCCGTCCTTAATTTCCCAGCCCTTAAAATACAATATTCTCAAATTTCTGGCGAGATCTTTCTCAGCCTGTGGTGTACCTGAGTCCTCCCAAAATTATATGTTTTAACCAAAACCAGCTGTAACTGTACTTCAAGCACTTGAGACTTAAAGTGGATGTTACAGTGCCTTCAAAGGTACTGGACCATCAGGTTGTTCCAGACTTGAGTCTGTGTTATCTACAGGGCTGGTAACAAAATTTAGCTTTTTGCTTCTTGATCAGGAGTTCCTGTAAACTATTAGAAGATTTTGCCAAACCCCAAGAATTCTTTTTCTCTGAGAAAATTTAAT
>WAAE01003877.1:0-27060 GCA_013400495.1 Nicator chloris | reverse complement strand
AAGCCATTCAGCTGTTGTCCTGTACTTGTTGTCCTGTACTTGTTGTCCTTGTACCTGCACTTGTCAAAAGTCCCTCTCCAGCTCTCTTATGGGCTCCCTTCAAGTACTGGAATGCCATAATTAAGTCATCCCAAAGCCTTATATTCTCAACCATGCTGTCTCTGGAATATCTACCCATGACTGCTAGTGTAGTAGTAGTAGTAAAAAGAGTAGCAATAATAACGTAATAATAAGAGCCAATATTATTTTTACAGAAATCATGCAGCTCTTGCACACATGGCAGTCTTACGGTTAGCTCATGTGTAGTTAGAACTCAGGCAATCCTAAGTTGCCGCATTTATCACAATTCATTTAATTGAGCTGTCACTCTTTGCTATGATTAAAATGATAATGTTAAGGTGACAACTGTAGGACCAGCTCTCCAATATGCCAGAGCTGATGGAGGTACTTTTTCTTTTCAACAAGACTAACTTCTGTGGAGTTAGGCAGGAACACTTCTTCATTTTCCCTGCTGACTTCTTTCATTCATTTCTCTTGATGATCCCAAGCTGGCTGAGGGTCACACTGCCTTGCATAAGGGATTTTTTCCTGGAATAGCTCACTAGTTTTGCTAAATGCAACTATTACAATTTTAGTTGCAATGAGCAAAACAACAAAGACATAATCAAAGAATATTCAGAGAAACATAATGAGCAGCAGCTGGGTTTACTGGGAAAGCTTCTACGTAATCTGGTTCCCAAGCTCCAAGTGACTCTTTTACTCCTTGCTCTCTCCAGTCAGGGACAGCAGTGATTCTATCACTCCTTATACAATGTCACCTGTCAGAGGATCTCATTTTACAAACCAGCTTTTCTCCAGTGCCAAGAAGGTATTTAAAATCAAAAGTAAAAGGATGAAAGATGGCATGATAGCAAGTACACTATATTCCAGCTGTTCAGCTGGAAGAGCAGAACCCTGGTGAAAAAGGAAGCTTTCCTTTTCAGGACCTGATCACCGACTTCAGACTAGCAGAATATTTTTTCTAAATTGTTCTGAGGAAAACATTTGCGAGTGAACACTCAAAACTTGGATCCAAGCTATTTAAGTTGCCTCTGCTCCCAATTTTTGGCAGGTTTTCTGACTTGGCTCTGAACCTTTTGACTGTGCCCATCTCTATTTTCATGTCTCTGCTTGAAAAATCCTGTTTCTTATCCATATCACAAAAGTATTGCCTTTTCCAAAAGCCAGGTCTGTTGTTTGTCACTTCTCCTCACCAAGATGAACGGCCGGAAACTTAGCTGTAACTCAAACTTTTAATTTCACAGCCATTCAGATTCTCATTAATTTGCTTCCATCAGAAGTTCGTCTTGTGAGACCTGTGATAACATGCAGCTTTCTCTCATTAAAATCAAGGCATTCTGGGCTCATCCTCACTCCATATGTTGTGTATTTCAGATGTTCCTGCTGGCATGGAGCTTTTTGGGTATTTTTATTTTTTATCACAGGGTTGCCAGATGCTTGGTATGATGGCTGCCTTCCTTATCCAGTGCCTGCAAAGGTGCTTTTTGGATTCTACTTTAATGATATGCATTATTAAAGTTGTCAGCTGAAGGCTTTGTAACTACAACAACTAAAGATGTTTTTTTGTTTTCAGCATAAATTAAAGAGTTCAGAGCAAAATATTTACACCTCCCCCCCAAATATTAAAATTTGTACTACGAAATCGTTCTGGTAGGCACAATGGCAATATAAAACTAATGGATAAAACACAGTATAGGTGATGCTCTGAAGTACCCTCACTAACAAGTATTTGTATTTTTTGGAGTTCAGTACAGTGAATTCATTTCATTTTGAAAGATGAGGCCAAATAAGAGCATTGATCCACCACTCCCACTTCTGTCAGAGTAGCATTTGTCTAAGGCTATAAAGAACACTGTGAGAATCTTATACACTTACTTTGATGTACATGTGTAATTTCAAGCACATAAAATTATACAACTGTGGAAAATAAGGCTGAAAAGGCCTTCAATTTCTTGTCCATCTCTCTGTCTAAAGCCTACATCCACATTAATTTTTCTTCACAAATTTTTCTTTAAAACACTTTTAAAACTTTCCATGAGGTTTCAGAGCCTCCTGATGTGATCTGCTCCATAACTCCCATACTTGCAATTAGAAAATGTCTTGAAGTTCCAAGCCAGTATCTTGAGCTGACAATCACTTCCTTTCTTCCCATTTCAGTGCAACTCATCTCCGTTCGTGCTGTCACCTTCTATTTGAATGCTGTTGTCACGTATGCCATGAGGGTTTTCAACACCAAACTAAGCTTTTCCTGTTCCTGCAGCTTTCCTCAGACATTGAGTTTCCTAGATCTCCAACCAGTGGGCACTGCCTCCAGCCTTCACAGGGAGTACCCATGTGCTTAAAGCTACACACATATTTAAGGACTGTGCTGAGCTGGGGACTTCACTGCTAGCGTTGCCCAAGGCTGTCAAACACATGCTGGTCTGGTATAATTGCATGACATTTCAGTTAATTACCATTTTGATGATGTATCTGGCAGTTTTGCAAATGTCTTTAAAACTGTAACTGCAGGTAAAAACTACTGTATTTTGTTAATGAACAACAACCAGTGCCTGTTGTGAACCTTATCTACCTAATCAGAGTCAAGAGCAATCAGCTCACAGGTGGGAGGGCAGTGAACCATGGCTGGGCTGGTGTTAAAGGGTCTGTTAGAATGACATGCTCCTACTTGTATTCTGTTTACTCTACTGTAGCTATTTGCAGTGTCAGTGGAATCCTTCAGCGTTTCCTAAAACTAATGCATAGTGTTTGCACAATGCAACAATAACAAACTAGTAAAAAAAGACCAGCATCTAGAAGCAATGCAAGTCAAGTGTACAATAAAAAATGTACAGTTCCCAACACATAAACAACTTAGCAATAAGCATGTGTATGATCCAATACAAGACAATTGTTTGCTGTGCATTGTGTGAATGTGCAATAGTCACAGAATATGTCTGTGTCAAGTATTCAGGAACTGCCAGGGACAAATGCAAACACTATTTTAAAGGATTAGGAAGAATGTACTAAGAGTGTTCCTTCGATGCATTTTTTAAATACTTTACTCAGGATCTACATTTTTTAAAATCAGTGGAAAAACACACTCAACATTCCTTTGTGGAATACATTCTAAAGATGCTCTGAACACACATCCATCTTTTCATGAAAACCTTCCTGATCTGGTAGCCACCCCTCGGGATTCCTCCACTTGAGCTGATGAAGTCACAGTTTAATTACCTACAGTATCAGTCTGAATGTGGCTGTGGGACACAAATGTAAAGGGAATCTTGGAGTGCAGCTGCATTAATTCTAGTAATGGCTTTAACAGACCAAAACATTGAAGAAGGCTGCATCTCCTACATAGCTCCTTCCCACAAAAAAAGCATTCAACCTTATCTCACTTCACTTACCTTTCTTCTACCCAAATTACGCAGATGAACAATATTCTTACAAATTAATTAAATGAAATTAGTTGTTGATATAAAACCATAAATTCCCAAGAAATCACCTAAGCTAAAGATGCAACTGGCTCATGTGGTTTTGCTGTTTAAAAAATAAATGCACCAACAATTAACAGCTGCAATTGCTTGTCATGGTAAGCTCAGGGTGTGAGGTTTGATCCTCCATATTTGGATGGTAAACCATTGCAACTTCTCCATCATATCTGTGAGGATGGTTCTCACACATAGGTTTATATAAGCTACATCTTTCCTATTTTGTTCCTCCTCAGCGGTATTGCTCCCTTTCTCCTGGTAACACACCCAAGTCTTAAAAGTGCATCACTCAATGACTTCACCTCTCTGGCTTGCTCCTGAGGCTTGACAATATGCATGGCAATCAATGTTTGGTGGACTAGAATTTATAATAAAAGGAAAACTTATTGATTATTTAGCTTCTTGAGGTTCCTTCAGCCTCTCCACTGCCTGGTGGACTCTTCAGAGTGATCTACCTCAGGCTGGTTGTCTGGTGTCAAAATCAGACTGTAGGTTTGACTGTGAAAAATCTGAAATAATGAGACTAGCAGAGCTGATAGAGATATGGCTGCAGCACTGATCAGAAAGGGCAATCTCCTCATTTGCAGTTTTCCTGGCAGTGCTATGCAGGGACTCTGCCAACATAAGTTTGCATCATCTCTCTTAGTGTTGGCCTTTGAGATGTATTTGTACTTCTTGCCTGAAAGATGTACCCATGTTTACCTGAGAAGCTGGAGATAGGTAAGGACAGCAACTTATTTGTACTAAATGGAACCTGAAAGTCCTTGAGAGGGCAAAACACCAAGACCTTCCAGTAACAGATACTGGCACAAACATTCTCTCTGGAGAAAAGATCCTGCCCTCATTATCATGCCTCACCTCTGCCTATTGCCCTTTACTTGTTTTCGCTTTGTTTTTTTTTCTGTTGTGTTGTTAAACAGATCTTTTGAAAATTAGCAGTTACAGCCAGGCACATTAACTGGTAAGGCTGTGGGACATAAATGTCAGCGGAAGCAGCTTGACACAGAAGGTACAACTGACAACGAAGAAGGCTTCAAGCATCAGCACCTTGTTAACTAAAAGTCCCTCATACCTTTTCTACGTAGCCTCCCATGGGCAGCTCCACACAGCTCCGGCTCTTTCTCTCCTTCTTCTCTCTTCCTTCTGCAATTCTGGCTAGCTCCCTCCTGTCCCTAGCACAGCCACCTAACCCTGTCTGTCCGTCGTATGACATTTCNATTCTCTTGGACTGATGTGTTAGAAGCTCCCTCCTGTCCCTAGCACAGCCACCTAACCCTGTCTGTCCGTCGTATGACATTTCACTCTTTCTGTCCCTTGCACAACCTCCTGTCCCTTCCTCCTCACGGCACGGCCAACAGACTCCAACTGACCCTCTACCAGCTAACTCATTCTCTTATCACACCCACAGCTGTGAGGGCAAGGCTGTTCCCACTCTTTGGTAATTAATATAGCTGCAATATATCGGGGGCAAGATTGCCTTCAGCACTATCTCTATCTGTCTTCCCACAGTAGCTCTTGCATTATAGTGGTATTTGTGAGAAAGCACGTCTCTAGGTTTGAGAGAAAACCTTAGGACTAGGAAGTGTTAAACCAGAGAGAGTTTCACAGCTTCTAGGCTTGTTTTTACAGTTAGAATCTTGCTTTAAGGTAAAAAATGTCTGACCCAGAATTCCTTACTGAGATAGGAAAGAAACGTGTTACCAGAGTAAACTGTAGGGAGTAGATGATGATATCTGTGATTAACCTTTGCACCCACAAGTTTAAGTACTGCACACAACAGTATATGTGCACTGTTGATCCTAGAAAAATGAATCCCACATAAGACTTCCTATCCAGACATCACGTGGACAGTTTTAAGTCTATCCATGCCCAGTTTCACAGCCTCAAGAACAGACAGGGTATATACCATGTAAAATTTAAGAGTGATCTATCTGCTGATCTAAATCCTGAGGAGTCTTTCAAGAGAAAACTTGTCAGTGCATACCCATGTGTTGAGTTACCACCATGCATTTAAAAGTGATGAAATAGCTTATTCTGGCATATGTTACCCATGAAATGCTTGTAATTAACTCAAGGAAAAAATGCTCTAAATTTTAAAGCGTCAAAACCAGAATAACACTTTCAGCTGTGAATGAACTGCAAGATTTCTCTTTTCAGGAGTGTCATATAATATAGTATGGCATGGCTGTCATCAAAGAGGTTGATGACAAAGAGAGCTTGTTCAGTGTCTGTCAATGTGTGTGGTAGAGGTCACTGCAACCAGGACACACACTCGAAGTTACCTGGGTTACTGAAGGCAAAACCCATCAGTTAAAGCAGGTGGCATTTGCTAGCTTGGTTCACTTAGCATCAGTTCAGCATTCCTGCACTCCACTTAAGACAAATGTTCTTCACCCAAAATACAGGTGTCTTAATGTGTTGAGAGGGAGACCGGTGGCTTTCCCACACACTGTGAAACACTTACGCTAATGCAGGCAGCTGCAATTCCAGTATCCTCAGCACCACATGAAATAATACCATATATAATACCAAATGGAGCTGACTCCATATACCACACTTCCACTAAAGTTCCAACAGGACAGCAGAGTTCTGCTTCCCTTCAGTTCAGCAGGAACTTTCTCAATGACTTCAAATGTCACAAGGGCTAAGCTGCCCTTCTGCAGGAAGACAATACAACAACACTAAAAATAATATAACAGTAATTACTTGAACCCAGAGAGGTTGTAAGAAAATATTACACACTCATCAGTAAAGCTTTCTGTATGTCTGTGTAGAGGAAGAGACTCAAAACACAGTTATTTCAGATAGGAATATGAGTAGAAAATTTGCACTGAAATTGCTTTGAAAATAATTGGAACAAAAGCAATACAGGTCATAAACACTGAAAAGTGTATTTTTTAATGAGCCATAACTAGCATAAACAGTATATTTTACTCAAGAAAAGGGAGAAGTGAAAGAAGATTCACTGCCCATTTTACTTGCTAAAGGAAATGGCACTGAAGACAATTATGTTGTCTTCCCTTTAGCTGAGTATTTTGAGAGGAGGGGTGATAGTGAGTATTTATTAAGTTCCCATTATTTTTGAGCATCTTAAATCTTTGGAATTTTAAGAATTGGCCTCTACCTTTACATTAAGAAGTGATTGTTTCATACCTGTTCACAAATTTTGGTGAGTTGCCAGCCTCACAATTCTGAGGCAGCTCTTCTTAGACATGTGATTTGGTTTGCACAAATATTCCACAGTCGTATCCCCCTTAGTCGCATATCTAAGAACAATCATGCACACTTGAAACCTACATTGGTTATTAACTGTATGGAAACCAGGAGAGAGCTTTAAGCCAGCTCTCACTCACTTGTGAGCCTCATTTGCAACATAAGGTAGTGGTAGTGCCTGACAGCAGCGCCACACTGAAATCTCAGCCCTCTAGATATGACTTTATTCTCAGCAGTATACGAGATGGAAAATTGCCATGAACACTTTAATATTTCATCCTTAGGAAAAGACTTCTAAAATTTTACTTTATAAGGCTTTCTCTAGCCTCAGGTAAATGACCTAATTAATTTCCAGGGAGGAAGTGTCTTTTTAAACCTTGCCTGCTGATGCTGCAGTTTGGTTGGGTGTGCTCAGAAGAATGGTTATTTGTTCTAAAACAAAAAATAACCAGTGGTGCTGCTGAGGTGATGACGGACACTACTCACTCATATCTGCACTCAGAGCAACAAGGAAACCTCCAGAAGTTCAGGAAGAAGGAGAGGTTTCCATCTCTGCTTACATGCTCACTGGATGACTTGTTTGGTACACCAGTTTAATCCACTGGGTCCCACCAAGGCCTTCAAACTATGGGTAACTCAAACCAGCTTGTCTGCACTTGCAAATAAACCACATTCACTTTTCCAGCTTCACCAACTCCAGCAGTACAGATAAATGTGAGCAACCCAAGAGTTATGTGCACACAGCGCAGAGTGAACTCTTTTATCAGGTATGTGACAAAATGAAATGACTCTTCAAGCTCTGCTACAATTTAAAAACTTTATCACAAAAATATGCTCAGACCATCAGAGATGGCAAAAGGTGTACCAGGGACTAGTTTAGGCAAGGGCTTAGATTTAAAAGGCTTGAATTTTCTTAAAATAATCATCAATCAGTTCTCCAGCAAAGACAAGAACACTGAAGGTCTGCTACATTCTCATAAAGACTTCATACTGTAATCTGTGACTCGTTATGTCGGAGAAAATCCCACAGACATAGAAATAAGAGACAATCATATGCTGACTCCTTTTATTAGCACTGTGCCTCACCCACTTGGTTATTCACACACGCAGCAGTGGGAACTACACTGCCCATCTTGCCTGGCTCTTACATTATCTTTTCTAATGGCAAATTGCAGTGCCCCTCAGCTATAATAAATCCAGGCAGTTTTTCTTTTCAGGACCGGTACCTTGGAAATTGCAAGCCACAGATGTAAAGCAGACAAGGCAAAAAAAAATTACTTTTGATTTTGCTTATGCTGATGTCATTCTAGAGACTTCACTTTTGGTTACTGGGCATTTGCACCATTATGAGAGTAAAATCCATCTCCCAAGGACAGATTTTGTTATAGTAAAGTGGTTTTCCTCCAGGAATATGGTCTATATAGTCCTTCCCTTGGTATATTTACATGGCTATAAGCAAGTCAGAACATCTTTCAGAGAAGTGCAGCCAGCAAAAACACAGCCCTAGGCTGATGGAGAAGTGGGTAGGATTTTAAAACTTTCTGCAGCAGTTAGTGGTTAGGCACATAAAAGCACCCCACCCTCCTGCCCCAGGCAAGAGTGTATACGCAGACAGTGCAGAGTGTACTTCATGCATCAGGATACATCACTTGGCTTTAAACAAGATAAACAGATTTCAGAAAAATGTGAGAAGGGGGTAATACATATGTGCCTTTGGACATAGTATGTTGACTAACATCCCAGATACTCAGTGGCAATGTTTAGGGGGGAAAGGCCTGGTTGTTGTGCCCAGCAAACTGTTAAATGGAAGTTTTGTGATGTTCCTGACACTCTGGAAGAGAAGAACACATAAAGCTCAAACTGGAGTTTCTAAACTCGAAGCCTGTATCCTTTACTATCACTTTCCACTTCGGCTTTGCTACTACAGATGATGGCCACAGGGGAATTAAAACAGGTCCTTGTCTGAGAACACTGATGTGTCAGCCCCAGTGCCCTTCTGGTACCAGAAGACTATTGAGAGGGTACACGGATAATATCTTTCAACTGTGCAGCCAAACTGGCATGCACTTGGAAGAAAAAATAATCCGATCACTAAAATGCCAACACAGAAATACCAAAGAAAATAAAATCAAGGAGCATATTTTCCTTTTGGTTCCTTGGGGAAACTAATTTCTCTGAAGGGAAGTGGTATGTTCAGCAAATAGAGAACAATAACTTTATTACCCAGTGCACAATTTCCTACACTTTTTTCATTTATTTTGCTTACCCCAAACTATTCTGATCACAAGAGGAATCAAAGAAATCAAACAATAGCATTACAGTGCTTAATAAACACTGTATTGCAATGAACGTGCTACTGTGTGCATGTACTGGTGAGCTTAACTGAACAGCAAGAGAAACACTGCAGTGTGCCATAAACATGCCAGTATCAATGACACGTGGATAATCTGTTTTCCTCAAGGGAAACAGATGTGCAGTTTTTGAGAGGAAGATTTCAGTCTGCCTCTGGTTTGCCATCATTAAATTGAAGATAGCATAATATCCATCACTATTGTGTTTCTGCAATAGAAATACTGGATAGTCACTGGATAATGCCTGATGACACTCTAGTTCCCAGCTCTGTCAGGAGCTTCCAGCCAAGCGTTGGGCGAGTTGTATTTTGCAGTACTGTGTAAACACCAGGTAAATTCATAGGCAAATGGAGTAAACACAGCTAAATGCTTAATACCAACCTCAACAGGATCTTTTCTTAGAGTCATTACCCATCAGTGAATACTGATGACAATATTTTATTTCCTTTGCTCTAGATGAAGCACAGTAAACTCAAGCACCCAACATGTGGCACTATTGTTCTGTATTCCTAGTCCCAAACAATCTGTAATCTTACTTGGGGTGGGGCGTACGGGCGTTGCTCTAATTAAGTGCAGTGATAATGCACAGGATGACTTTGTCATGTGTTATGTTCCTGTAAAATCTTACTGGAATCTCACCTGGCAAATGATCTAAAATCTCAACCTTTCTGTTGTTCTTGTGCAACTCATCTGTTAACATGTCTGTACAACAGAGCATGAGTAATTTGAAGTAGGGACCATCCTTAAGATTGAAGGAAATACCCTGTGAACTTGGAGACATGCCATCACAAAGCTCCAGAGTATCTTAGATCCAACCTTCTTGATAAATTTGCAGCAGAAGTTCTATTAGCACTTTTGCTGTTGCACTCAGGAGTCCATTTTTAATGCATTTAAAAATTAAAATATTTGTGACATTAAATTAGCTGAAGGTTTAAAAAAAAAACCTCAAAACCCAAGAAAAGGACAGATTTAAAAAATGCATCCAAACTGCCTTAACACTTCGGGCATCGTTCAACAGGGGTTTTTTGGAAGATGGTTACAAAAGAAAGTACAACACCACATAATGTACATTCCCACATTTGCTACTGAAAATATTATTTCTACATCAATTTCACCCACAGATAAAATATTATACAAGGTGTAGACTAAAGGCCTCAAGTTCACAGATTTCCCAACACAATTTGTTGTAGATGGGCTTTGAATGCTTTGATATCTTTTACTGTAGGAAAGTAAAAGGTTGCTAATATCCCTGTCAAATCCTCTCTGAAGTGTGTGAATCTATGAAAGCTCTGGTCAAAACCGCAGCAACTGCTAACATGTTATCACACCTATAACACTCAGTGCTTACTCACCTCTCAGCTCAAGACTGTCTCTGGTCTCAATAGAGTTGGGAGTTACACAAGGTGAAGAGAAAATAGAGCATCCTCATGTGTAGCTGTGAGGAGAAACCAGGAAGGAAATTAATGCAGGTCTGACACACAAGCTAAGGGCATGATCCAGCGAGAGCATGTGGGTGCCTGTACCCCTCGTGCAGCTCTCAGCACAGTTGCGTGAGACATCGATGCACAGCTCAGGGCCATCCAGCTGTGAGCAGTGCTGGAGGAACCACTGGGACATCATCCCTAAGGGCTGGGAGCTGTCATTGTTATGGCTTCCACAGCTCATTTTGTCGGTCCTGCCAGTTACAGTTT
Source organism: Nicator chloris (assembly GCA_013400495.1). Lineage (NCBI taxonomy): Eukaryota > Metazoa > Chordata > Aves > Passeriformes > Pycnonotidae > Nicator > Nicator chloris. Next base: position 16,272 of record WAAE01003877.1, on the reverse strand, counting down.
AAAAATATTATGTTCAAACCAGTTTTGAGAAAAGTAAATTCACATGGGGAAGCCAGGTGTGCAGCTAGTAGAGACAGGAAGATCACTCTTGCTTCAGCAGTGCCTTTGAGCACCAGGGAACTCTCTAATTTTGAACTGCACACTGCAGCCATATTTGGGACTGCTCCTTGTCACAGTCAAAATCTCCCCATTTTTCCAGTCAAATTTCTTCATTTTTTTCTTCTTTCTCACAACCATGACAATGCTGCTCAGGTCACACAACTCCCAGTGTGTCCCTCAGTTACACTTTTTCCCCATATGTGAGGAGACAGTTCCTGGGATAAAGGCTTTTGCAGCTTGAGGTGGAGAGTTGTGGTTCCCTTGGCAGTGACAAAAGGGCATACTGTGCTATCCATGTTGGGGAGCGCTCCATGCTGAGGCAGGATCTCCGTCCCTGGTGCAGGGACACTTGCAGGAACACAGTCTTATCGTCTTCAGCTAGGCCAGGAAACGTTTAGGTCGGTCACCAGGAAAAAATTCTTCATAGAAATGGTGATTGGAATCGGAATGGACTGCCTAGGAAGGTCCTGGAGTCACCACCACCTGAAGTATCTAAAGACTGAACGTGGCACTTGGTGCCACGGTCTAGTGGGCAAGGTGGTGTCCGGTCATAGGTTGAATTCGATATTCTTAAAAGTCTTTTCCAGCCTAAGTGGTTCTGTGATTCTGGGAGGTGGCACCGGGCCTTGGCCCAGACCCCAGCCATGGGGTGACGGGCCCACATTAGCCCAGGGGCCACAGCACCGCCTGGCGTGCCCAGATGCAACGCAAAAGTCTACAAGGTCCCCGAAGATGCCTCCCGTTTCCCGCTGCTCGGGTCGGGGTCGGGACCGGGACCGGGACCGGGACCGGGAACCCGACCCCCCTCACGTTCCGCGCCCCTCAGCCCCACAGCACCTCCAACTGCGCAGGCGCCAACAGCGCGCCCCGCCCGGGCACGCGCGGCGCGCAGGCGCGGGGCCGCCCCGGCCCGCCCCTGCCCCGGCAGCGGGAAGTTGAAGCGTCTGAGGGGAGCGAGGCACGGAAGGGCGATTCTGCCGGGTTCTTTCTTCCTTCACCCGGTCCTGGGGGTCTCTGCTCCCCGAGGGGCCTTCCTTCGTTCCTCAGCCCTGCGGGCCGGTGCTGTGGCTGCGTTTTTGGGGGTGGAGCACCTCAGAACGAGCTCCGCGGGTCTGTGGCCCTGCTTAGGGGCTGCCCAGCCTTCGTCCTGCTTCTCTGCGGGTGGAAAACTAGCAAAGCAAAAGCTGTATTGAGTGTTAGTTAATAGAGCCTTTTGTTGTTGAGCCAGTAAAAAGAGTGAGTGCCGTTATATAAAGTAGCTATAAGCAAGAAGACTGAGGACGTAGTTACAGACGTACCCAAAGTGTAAAAGTCAAGTAAGTACTGAAAAACAAAATTGTCTTTGCCCCTTCTAACTAAAATTTTCTTTACTTGCTGGACAGAATTTTTTTGTGTGGTGAACAACATTACTGCTTGGAAATGTCAAGGATTCTTAGCCTAAGATACAGGAAAAGGATTTTGAACGTGTAGGAGACCTGTGTGAATGTGCTGCCAAGTAACAGCATTAGCAAACCAGTGGAAAAAGTATTTGTTACGGTTATTTGAAAACGAATTTGCATTAGAAAGTAAAGGCAGAGAATTGTAGGATTATTTGGGTCTTTAAAAGCTATCTCTTAGGCTTGAAATTATTTTGCTCCTTGGAAAGACTTATTACAAATTTGTGACATACAGTATACATAAGAATGATGTAGCTTTTCTAAGCTCTTGCTTACAACAAGAAATAATAGTATTAAGCTTCCATTATATTTAGTGGATGCTATGGGCTTCCCGTTTAATTGATAAATTGCTAAAATACCCAATTAACTAGACTCCTTACTAAGGTCTGGGTTTTTTTAATAGAGTACCGTATGTTCAGTTTTGAACAGCTGGCAGGGAGTGTTGACTTCTGAGATAAATTATGACCTCCATCCTTTGGTATCAAGCCAGGAAGACCAGGGTTGCTGGGTTATTAAGGCTTTGACAGTTTTCATCTGTGAAGAGGAAGCCCCTTGTGCCAGCCCTGTGTTGCCTGGCTTTGGTTTGCAGGATTTTATTCTTGAGAGGCTTCTGTTTCAAAATTCCTCATTGCTATTTGGAGGTGAGTGGAGGTGTAGCTGTCGATTTTCCATCTGCATTCTGGTCATTAGTAAGTGGTTCACAATTGCTAAATGAAGTTAACCCTTGCCAAATTGATTGGATGTTGGTTCATGCTGGGAGTGTGACTTAACCATTTTAATTAAGGTGCCTTTCTGAAGAGCTTGAGATGCTTCCTGTTAATCAAAACTTCCACCTATGTGAGTAATTACTTTTTTAAGCAGCACCCCCAGAAAGATCAAATGAGACTGTATTATTTTCAGAGACCTGGATACCCAATTATATTGTTCTATAGAAGAGATTAATTGTTTATACCTGTAGAAAACAAAAATCTTCCTGGCTCCACAGAGCTGTAGGAGTGAGGGGAAAAGTAATATGTAAAATAGATAGTAAAAGACTTTATGGCAGTTAGTAGTGTCATGCATCCTCTTAAAGAAAAGCTGTTTACAAAACAAGATGCTACTTAGCACATGAAACAGTTGTGTAACTTAAGCAGATGTCTTTTTTGAATACGCCAATTAGAAAATAAGCCTTAGAATTTCATAATTGAGCTTTTTACTCATTTCTGTAGCCACATCCTCCCTATAATCAGGTGACAATGACACCATAATTCATTCTGTCATTTAACAGAGACTGTTATTCATCTTGAGATGGAAGAGTCAGTGCTGGATAAATTGCCATCTTTGTGCAATACTCCAAAGGATTCTGGGGCAGCACCTGCACAGGGGACTAGTTCAGGGAAACAGGTATGAAAACTTACTACTTCTCCAATAATATGATTCTTCATAGTAACAAAAATGCTTGTGAAATCACCAAGGAGTCAGAAGTCACTGAGATGCTGGAAGGGTAGAGACAAAGCACCCTATACCTCTTGCTACGAGGCTGTGCAGGTAAGGAATGTGCCTGGTATACTTTGCTCTGAAAATGCTGGTGTTTGCTGTGAATACGAAGTGATGGAGCAACATAACTCAAATCCCATACTAATAAATTTAAATACTATATAGGGGGTGTGATGGATTTTTTTTTTGTTTTAACTTGTCATCTTCAGTTTCTTCAAATCCTAATTTTATGGGTTGCTGTGCATACAGGATGACTTTCTGTGACTTCTGCCTCCAGTGGAACAAAGTACAATGCTTTCAGTTTGTATATTCTCCATAGTGCTGAGCTCTGCTTTGGTCTTATCCCAGCTTGTGAAATGGTGATACTGTCACACTCAGCATCACTCTGTGCAGGACAGGCCTGGTTTGAAAGTATTCTGTAACTAATCCCTCACTCCCCTATTTTAGTGCATTTCTATAAATAAAAATGTTAGTTTATAAAAAATAGTTATTTTGAAGAAAAAAATCTTTTTTAGATGCTTGTGAAGTATCTTGAAGCACGAGCAGGTCAAAATTATACAGGTATTTCTAATATGCTCTAGAATACAGATGTTTTGTACTAGTTCTAATACAGATGTATAGGATGGAACAGCAGGAAAAATAACCCTTACCTCCATTAAACTAGAGGGGAAATTGTGTAAAAGAAATACAGCATTTTTCAACTTGGCTAAATTTTATACTATCAAAGACTAGATGAGTAAGTTTGCCTCAACAGAATACAGGATTTTGTCCAACAAAGTGTGGATCTACGTCTCTCCATATCTTGCAGCTGTGTCTGCAAACACATGTGAAAGGAAGAAGTTAACTTTGTTCAAGTTTTTGAAGGCCATACTGAGAATTAGGAAGCCTGGCTTTACAATGATAGTTAAATATGTTACATATTCTATGTAAATAATAATGATGGCTAAACAGTTGTTTGAGATTTGATAAACTTTAAGATGATCCTGACCACATGGGTTTTTTGGGTTTTTGTTTTACTTTTTAGCAAATGAGTGCAGCTCTGAGGGAACGATTAAGGAAAACAAGACGTTCATTTAATGCCAATTTTACAGTGGCAAAGCGGCTCAAAATAGACACTGCTGAAAAAGACTCTGCTGGTGCTGACACAGGGTGCTTGCCAGAGACAAGTACAGAGTGTTCTAGATTACAGGATGGCTCTGAAAACCTGGAAGGAAATGGCACTGGACACACATGTGTCAGAAGTCCCTCACAGAAGAGTGATCCCTGTGGATCACCAGAGAATTCAGATGTGCTACAGGTTGATCTTGGTCAGCAACAGTCCCTGGAAGAAAAAGTAAAGCTGGTGAAACAAGTGCAAGAGAAGGAAGAGCTACTTCGTAGGCTCAAACTGGTGAAGATGTATCGATCCAAGGTGAGGCAGTACTTACCCACTGTTTTTTTAGTGTGGTGTTTGTGTATTGTCTCAGTTTAAGGGATTTTATATCTGCAGGGTATGAAAACCCCCTTATGTCAGCAGATGATGAATCTTTGGTTTGTTGTCCCAATTCCAGAACAACCTGTCTGAGCTGCAGGCTTTGATAGTGAAGTGGAGAAGTAGCACCCAGCTGATGCTGTATGAGCTGCAGTCGGCCTTTTCTGCAGATGGCAAGAAAGTGAGTCTCACTCAGCTCATCGATACTTTTGGGTTAGAAGACCAATTACTGCACTACAGCAGAACAGAAGAAGACTTTGTAGATGCATAATCTACAGCTGCAGAGCTTTCTTTGCACAGACACAAAAGCAGAAAAGACTGAATAAATTCTGATTGTGTCAGAAGTGTTGGTCAGACAATGGACTCTATGCTTTGGGTTAGGAGGTTTTTCCAGAGATACTTGTCAAGCTGTGTCCATACATACAGTAGGCACTGTAAAAGGCATTACTCAATGGAAAAATCAAACTGGTGATGTTTTGGAGAGTCTGGCTTAATGACTTGGTCAGTGAATTTTTATTTAATAAAAATAAAATTCAGTCATAGTTTACAGGTAGAAAGCAGTCCATTTTTTGATTAGTCTCTGCATGGTTACTTGTATTGAAATAACTCAAATTGTGAATTTTGTTCACGTTCAGATGTGGAAGTGTTCAGTTTGGTTGTGGATACACCCATTTTACAAATGTCTTCATGGTGCCAGTCAGCCAATGAAGGCTAATGACAGCATTTTGTGAGTTAAGTGAAGATAACTAATTGTGATGATGTCAATATTCCAGAGCTGAGATAAGATGTTCTCATTAGCTGTAACTCCTACTGAGGGAAATGTGCCGGACTGCAGTTGCTTTCAGGGACTGGTCCAGGCAGTCTCTTCAGGGCTGCTGTCTCATAAGCATTCTGTCACAGCCTGAGGTAACAGAGGGGAAGGCAAGAGAATTGAAACCAAATTTCTACTCTCCTACTATATCTGAGCCAAGGTGTTTTCTCTCTTCAAATAAATAAGAAAAACAAGGCCTTGTTTAATGGGATTGCTTCAAACACAGCATCATAAAGCTGAATAAATCTTTACCATTTCACTTATTCTCCAGTAAATGCCTTTTTTAAGAGTCTTTTTTATTTCAACTTAAAATGGCTTATTTTGTCATCATGCTGACTTCTGTTTTATATTTTCCCTAAAATCACTGCTTCTCAAGTGTAACAATACATAAATCTTAACTACTTTACAACTCTTCCCTGCTAGGAATCTTGTTTTCTTATTGGTTATACCCTACCTCTTTTGTTTACAGGTGCTATATCCTGTATGAAGTAACTTCTTAGCTCAAGAGAAAGAAAATCAAAGATTATACAGAACCTTTTAACCATTGGTAAGGCTCATTAGACTTCAGCCTGTAGCTACAACTTGCTCTTAAGAATACTGACTGTTGCTGTCCAGAGAGAATTAATGCAGAACAACCTTTATTGCAAGTTGCATTTTGAGTATTAAAGCACTATTTCTCTGCCTTTTTAGGCTTGTGCAAAAACATGATGGTGCCTGGTGAAGGGGCCAGTTATCTTCCCTGAGGTCCTTGGCACATTTGAGACTATGCTGCTTTTAGGGCAGCTTCAGCAGAAAGACCAAAGGTCTTGGAATAAGTGAGATGTAGTTAGAATCCTTACGAATCCCAGTTAGAGATGGTAAAGCAAAAAAAGAGATGTCCAGGATCACAACTGAAGTATTTTTTTCTTACAAACGTAGAATTTTAAGCTAAGGTATCAAAGTATTGTTGCTCTCACAGTGAAATGGGTTTAGATGTCATGTGAATTTATGGAAGGAGAAGAATTGACACACACCATGGAGCAGGGAAATAAAAAGCAGGGAGCATGCCTGAGTAGGTAGATCAGGCTCCAGCAGCAGTTAAATTTATCACAGGTTCTTTATTTTCCTTAGCTGTTGTGGAGGGAGCTGGCAGGAGAATACACTATATCTCAATGTAAAGGGGTGGGAGATGCCAGCAACTATTTCAAGAGGCCAGATGCTTCCAGACCAGGTTTTCCTGTGCTTCTGCCTGCAGGAGCAGCCACAGCTCCTGCTGGCTGTGGCTGATTGTACCGTGATAAGGCACAGCTGCCTTTGGCACACGTGGTCAGGATGAAGCATCCCTACATCTGCTCAGAAACCTACACCTGTGCCATCACAAGAGTAAATTATTATATCAAATCCACAGACATGAATTGTAGTAGATGCCAATTCATAGATTTCTTTAAAAGGTTTTACAACTGCATATTGCAAACAGTGGACATAAAAATATACATGTTTTTCTATCAGTCTACAATTTCTTGTATCCTTTGTTTTCTGTAATGACCTATATGGTTTATATAATAAAACCCATAGAAATAAATCTCATCAACTGAAATATAATGGGGTTAAGACCAGGTGTAAAAAACACAAGTCAGACAACCAGGCATCTTTCAAATTCCTTTATTTGTAAAGGAATTACAGAAAAAACAATTTGTGGAAAGAAACGTTCAGGGAGAAGAATCAGCTGTTAAAACTCTTTTCCTCAGATAAGACCATGGTATTATCCATCTACCCAGACTGACTTTTAAATAAGATGGGGCGCTCTCGGATTCAAACGTTCAGCTTCTGACTGAAGAATTGCAAGCTGTTTTTCCTGTTCCCTTATAAGGATCCTTAGATATTTCTGCTTCACAATCTCACGGTAACGCTGCCTTCTGATCTTTTCAGAAATATCCCGTGTGTCTGCAGAAAACAAAGTATTAGTGTTAGCCTGTGCTCATAGGGGAAATGTCATCTGTATTTATATGGGACCTGTCCTGGGGTTATTCCAAGTTCTGTATAAAATAGGCAAACATTTTTAAAAAGGCTCACAGTTGGGCTTAAGAGCCTTTATAGTACTGAGTAAAGCAAAATATTTCAAAAAGGCACTGGGCATGCTTTCTTTAGCTTCTAGCAAGTACCCATGGTTTTGAAAATCTGTAACTGTTTTCCACCAATGGAAAGATCTCTGTAAGTTTCCCTAATACTGAATACTATTCTTAGCTCCACATTTCTTCCTTTGTTCTCTTGGAATGATGAAAAGAAGCCCACTGAACAGCTTTCAGAAAAAATGGAAGCATGTTGCCTAATGAAGTTATTAATGACTAATATTTTGACTTGAACAATTTCAGGAATGCAGTCAATTAGCTGTGGTTACGAGAGCCACAGGAGTCTCCAGGTAACTCTTCAGTAACCATGTTGGGTTTTGGCAGGAAGGACTCTGCTCCTTGTGCACAAACAGTAACAAACAGGCATTCCTTGCCCCTCAGCTGATGGTGGAGAACAGCACTGTTCAGCCTTGGAGTTGTCTTCTCAACGTTCTTTGCTTGTGCCTTAAAGTGCATCACTGGACTCACCAGCTGCCTTGAAGATGTGCATCCTTTCTGACACAGAGATAAGCATTTCCTTCAGCTGCAGGCTGAGCTCGTAGTTTGCTTGCTCTTTTAGCTGGATGCTCTTCTGCAGCTCTCTGACCTTTTTCTGATGTTTTTTCACATTCTTCTTGTGCAACTGTCCATTTTGAGATGAATAAAGCAAATATATGAGGTCATAGACTGTTCAGACAAACTTATGATGAAAAGCTATAATTTTAAGCACTGTGTTGTAGTTTGATAAACTTTCATGTATGTTGATTTGACTAGTAGCACATTGTAAGCTTTACTTTGTAAAGTGTCTTTCACACATGGTATCTCAGTTCATGGAGTTCTGATTTAAGTAGCAGCCAAGGAATGAAGAAGTATAGGTCAGGAAGGGAGAAAAGCAAAGGCAAAGGGAGAAAAGGAAGTCAATGGCATCAGTGAGTTAAGGACATACTCTTGGCTGCTGGGAGCTGCTGAAGCTGATGGATGGGCTGTAAAGGGACAAGATAAATACTAAAGCTTGAAGAGGAAGCAGATGCCAGCTAGTACAACTTGGAAAAAATCCAGTGAAATCACTTAAAAACAAGGACAGGCATAATTTGAATGATGAAATACATGAGGTAGCCAGCAAATCAGATTGTTGTGTCTCTTATTTTGAATACAAAGGGGAGGATACTTTGAACAGGCTGGTGCTCCTGGAGAGAAACATTAAACACTGAAGACTGAAAGAATGCTTCATTAGAAATGGAAGAGTGACTCTTATAAGTAGTGCTGTGTAAGAAATGATTAGCAGATCTGCATTCAGATGTTCAGGATAGGAAAGTATTTAATTCCAGTAACAGAGCAAGTAGATAGGCTTCATTTCTGCAGCAATCCATGTGTGATGACTGCTTCCAAACACTAGAGAACTGCTGCTGTAGACAGCATAGCTCAAGTTGAGGAAACTATTGAAAATAGTGGACAAAGACATGATATATCTATAACTATACCTATATTTATCTGTGTGTGCTAATATGGGTGTACTCCAACAGTCCTTGTACTTGAAATACTAAGTGCAATTAATATAGGCATTCTAACACCTCTTGCTAATGAAGGCAAGGAGCTGCATTTCAACTAAGGATGTGTCTCAGATGTGGTGGTTCCCTTGGATTTACCTTATCCATGACGCCAAGGCTCTGCTCCATCCCTGATAAGTGCTGAGCGATGTGGGTGTCGTAGTTGTGCACGGTTAGGAACTGAAGAAATAAAACCAGAAAGAAATCATCTTATGCCTGCTTATTCTCAACAATTCCACCCTTCTATAAAGAAAATCATTCTATGATTAACTAGAATTCTGCAGTGGTAAAGCTTATTAATGATCATAAATGGACCTTGTAAGGATACACTTGGATGCTGCGTGAGTACTAGACCGTGCAGCTGTTAAAAAGGATGTTATCTATATATTATATGTTATCTATATATATGTATGTTATCTATATATTTATAATGGAAACAAGGGCCAAACAAGTATGCTGAGGTTGTCAAAAACCCCAAGCTATGCTTTTACTTATAATGTAATTGAAGCTAACATAGCTGGAGGCCTAAGTCTGTCTTTAGGCTAGAGAGGAAAATTATTATTTTCTGTCTAGTGGCTTCCCAATCATTCTTACTTCTTTCATTGTTCTGTCTGCATAGTAATTGACATATCAGAGAATTTATTGATTTTTTTTCCTTGAGCACACCACTACTAAAATACCTCTTTATCAAATGACAAATGGTAAACCCCATAATGTTGTATGGATCTATAACAGGTTTCTGTAGATGTAGATTCATCCTTCCAGAGTACTGTCCCATCAAAGTGACAGACAGAATTCTGTGGACTGTTCTAATTAGAGCAGGAGAAACAGGAAAGACACAGAAGGGGCTCCTTGCCTACAGGATTAAACTTCTTTCACTCACTGCTTCGTTAACAACCCTTTATTCCAAATGGTCTCAGGTCCTTGCCCACACACATTTACCTAAGCCATCTTTTGTTCCATTCCTGTTGGGGTATCTGCTACCTTGTCTTTCCCACTAACGCCATATTTCTAATCAAAAAGTGACATCAGTCAATTCCCTCAGGGCATTCAAATTCTGATTAAACTGGTAAATGCCTTTACTATGGGCAGTTTAACTCTCTCTGAAGGGCAAGAGTTCTGCTCATCAGTTTAATGAATGAGCTAATGGCAACACTGGTGATACATCTGCCACTAAAATTTCTCAGCGCGCTGTCACATCACCTCTTTGGAAAGCTGTTCTGGTGATTGCTGTTAGTTATGAAAGTCCTGTGGCTGTGATTCAGAACAAGCATTTTGTGGAGCAGCAATACAAATGAAGATTAGGCAAAACATATGTTTTGAATTTTCTTCTAATCTTGTGATTGAATTGCGATGTCCTTACCTGCTGTCCAACACTTTCGTTTTTCTCTGTGCTCTACAGCTGTCCCCACTGCTGTGTCTCCAGCCTACCCATCCTTCAACATCCCTTACTCCAAACCTTTATGCCACCCACATCATCACCATAAGACGGTAAGACTTCCCTACAGTCCTCTACATCCCATACTGCAATACCCTCAGGCTTTCCCTACAACCTTTCTTCTTCCTCCTTTCTTCTCCCAGTGGTATCCTTGGCTGTCCCACAACCTTTACCTCTTTTTCCTGGCCTGCCAGCTGGGCTTGTTCAAAGCTATGTAGGTGCTGCCATGCTGGCCGGCTGCCCCCTCCTGCCTGCCGGGCATGGCAAACAATTCCCTGTTCTGCTGCTGGGCCAGCAAATGGCAGTGAGAGGGTGGGACTGGGCGAGGCTGCCGGAGGAACGGTGTAGAGCACACGGTATTTCTGTGCACTGCCAGATGGGGGCGCCTCAGATCTTAAAAAGGTCTCGACTCTTCCTTGTGGCTGCAAAATCCTGAATGCTTATTCAATGCCAATTTTGAAACACTAAGACTTAGGGCTAATTTTGCCTTTATATACACCGTAACATCCCAAAGAATTTCATCACTGCTCAATCTCATGAGTAAGACTTCCCCTGGAAAGCTGAATTGTTGACCTATCAGGAATCACGTTTCTCTAGTAAGAGGAGATGTATGAGGTATAAACATAAACGATCTTTCTTACAGGTATAGGCACCATAATTTTCTGCAGTTAAAATATAAATCAGAAAAAACAACTCACTAGCTGGCAATCTTTTGAAATAGGTAGTATTACAATATCTCGAGCCTTCTCTTTCAGATCTTGTATCTGCATTTTCATTTTCTTGTGTTCCCATTCCAGCTGTATTATCCCTTTAGAGAAGTCTTTAAATTCTACCATGGCAGTAATTTTTTTTTCTCCTTGAGCCTAAAAAACAGATCAATCTTAATTAACACACTTTACAGATTATGGAATAATTGTTTGCAACAAGATGGGCAAGTTTCCAAAGTCATAATTTTAGTCAATTAAACATGCTATACTGCAGTCTCTTTCCAGACTTTGCTCCAGATGGTTATCTTTTAAGGAAGTTCATTCTCTTTTATGCCCTGTGTCAACAGCCTTAGATCATTGAAATAGATGAAGAAAATGACAACTAACCTCTCTATCCATCTATTTTATATAAGAATGGAAAGGCATTTTAGGTGTACAAAATACAAGCTTGCTCTATTTAAGGTATTTTCTAGATGTTACTGAAGGTTTTGTGCAGTAGCAGTAAAAGAAAATTTTTGTACAGCTAGAATGCCCAAAAAAAGAACATTTCATGAGGGTAGGAAAAACTGTTTTAAGTATCATCACCTATTTCACCTTACATAAAAACTGTATTAATTTTTACATTTAACGTGAGCCACTATTCAAATGCTTCTTAACATGACTGTAGGTTTGCCTGGAGGGAATTTTTGGACTGGTGCCCATGATATTAGCATTTTCTAGTTACAATGTATGTGTAAGTGATGGTGTGTCAACAGACTGTCGCCATTTCATTGATCTGAATTGTATTGATCAAACATCAAGAAAGCAGTCTGCACTGCAATCTTTACATCATGAGAAGAGACATTAGAGAATTCTTAATAGCTTCTAGATTACAACTGAGCCTGCTGGTGTGTTGTAATGAATTGAAACTAGATGTCAAACTAGAGAAAAAGCTGAGCCCCTGAAGGACAATACATTTGTTTAGAAAGCTTAAATTTCCTCCAGATAACGTAAATTACCGCAAGAGAGCAATTCAGTTCTTCAACAACACTCCTATCAATGAGAACAGCATCACTGTAGTCTGGGATCTGAGTACTTTCCAATTCCACCTGTCCTTGTTTTAGCAAAAACTGGATAGTCAAGTTCTGCTGAAGCTTCATCTTCTCCTCCTTCAGCCTAAAATGGCAGAAAATAAAAACAGCATTTAGTGATTTCAACAGGATTATATAAATCCTGCCATGATTCTCAATATTTATATGTATTACTGGTGGGTGGTATGTTCATGTAGGGTTTACTCTTTGACAGACTGTCTTCTGTTTGCTGCTGAAGTGACTACAAAATCTAACATTTTTGGTATATGTATACCTAAAGTTTTCAAGCACTGGATTCAGTTTAACATACTCTAGCAGATGTTCTGAGGGCAAATGTTATTACTGAAAAGAAATCTTAATATCAATTGAAAAGAAAACAGAAGAGACTTCCAGCCAGGGCCCATTTTCCTGTATATTTTACTTTGGAATTTATTCTTGAATGATAAAGAATGTGAAGATTATGTTATGTAGATGAAAAAAATGAAATATTGCAGGTCCAAGCAGCAATGAAACCTAGATAAAAGAGTGCTAGAGAACAGAGGTGTATAATTTTGTTTGTAACTTTTAGTTCTGTGTTAGTGGAGTATTAAAGGTCAGCTGAACATAGGAAAAGACACAAAATTACCAAGTGAGTTCTTGGAAAGTGTTCTCTAATTCTAACTTCATCTTGTCATTTTCCTCCACTCTTCTCCGGAGACAGGCCTGCATGTCTGCCAGTGCTAGGGCCTTCCATTTCACCTAGGCAAGCAACATTGTGACATTCCCAACTTTTTCAACTTTGTCAGTATGTCAGGCCAAGCCTCTTTGAGGACAGACAAGTTCTTAAGAAGGTATCTGTATACATAAATATGCAGCCCAGTATTTTGAGAATCTCAGTACAGAATATGAGATGTAAAGGTTACAATCCTTATACTCTGCTCAGGAAATTATTTGTTCATATATGCATAGTTTATTCATGTGAAGGGAAATAATATTTGCTTCTCTTTTGGTCAAATTTCATGTATATCTGTCTCTGGGTAATTCAGATTTATTCATTCATGCTTTTATAATGAACAAATACATCTCCAGAAACACCTTTTGTTAAGAATTGCTCTTTATATTTTAGAAAAATATCGGAATGCATTGGTGCAAGTGCAGAATGATTATGGGAGAGGATAACTTCAACAGATACTGGGAACCAAATACCTTATAGGCTTTTTGGTATGGATAGAGAAAATGAAAATGATATATTTTTATTTTTAATGAAACCATATCAAGGTCACAATCATTCTGATCAAATCCATCCATATTAATATGCTAATTTTTCCTCTGAAGAACTACAGCTAGAACTAGAGAACAGGTTTTCCTGTTATTCTGAATTGAATACAGCCAAAACAAACTTTCAAAGGCCAATAGAGTATATGTATCCTGCACTGTTATTTCACCACTAGCTTGACCCTATGTGAGAACTCCACTAAAGTTTAAGACTCAAAAATATCAAGAAGTATATGGGCAAAATAAAGAATTTTACATACCAGCTCCTCACTCTCCATTTTATTTCGTCTAGCTAGACAAAAGCGTTCCCACACAGACTGGTCTAAGCCACTAGGCATGTGCTCAGGACTGTCCAGCTCATCCATGGCTTTCATTAGAAGGGAAAGTGCATCTTGGTAATCCTCAGCTGATCTCTTCATGTAGGGGTTAGCTGTGTCAAGGAGGGTTTCTGTCCTTGGGGTCCTGGTGCACACACAGAGCACAGACAGGATGTACTTTGTATTTTCTCTTGCATAGAAGAACGTCACTAAAAAGTAAGCATGTTTCATACTCTCAATGTCTTGCAAAAAGCAAATAGATAAGACTGTACAAAATAAGAATATTGTCTTGGAACCTGATGATTGTTTAGACTGCTTTTAAAATAGACTCCTTGGAGTGAATAAGGAAATGTATATTCAAAATAACAATTGTCAATGGGATGGGAAATTAGCTATTGTTAACTATCCAACAAAAAGCAGGCAATATAATTGAGACTATTAGAATAAACAGTATTCTCATTCTTGAGTCACGAGAAATATCGGTATTTAAACAATGGAATTGGAGGGGATCTTACTCTGGCCGATGTTTGTAAAGATGTAAAAGTTCCTCAAGGAGACCATGAGGTATATCAGCAAACTGCTTTATAAAACCACGTTCCAGGCTCTGGGGGTGGGGAAGAAAGCTTTCTTGTTACCACAGTATTATTCTTTTAAAAAAGCATCAACATGCCCATATCTTAGAAATACAGGATACAGTGCTTTTCCAAGTGTTCCCAAACATCACAGGAATCTGCACTATTTCATAAATTCTTCTATGCACACCCTTTGCTGCCTAATTTCATTCATCAGTGAGTTGGCCAGAACTCTTGCTCATAGAGAAGTACATTCTTCTCATTATGAAAACACAACATTAACTTTCACCTTCTAAAACTCCATGTGTTTCCAAGAGTCTCACCTTCTCTTCATGTAATGCATCTTTATAGGGGCCTGTGTAAGCCTCAACACCATATTTTGTAGTCAGGATTTTTCTTGCACCCTTGACCTATAGTAAAACCAAAAGATTTCAGGAATGAAACAGCCAGCAGAAGCAGTGAATAGCTATTCACATACAGTGATGAAGCTGACACCTTCTTATTTCTAGAGATGACCTTGTGAGCTATTTTAAGTAACCATTTAGTGCCTTCTTCAGGGGTCACTTGTAGATACTGCTAGAAGATGAAGAGCTGTGAAATTAAACTAACCTGCTGCTTAAGAATGTAAAAAAATTTGTGTAAAAAATGCTTACAAGCTTTCTGAAACATTGAATGTAACAACATATGTTCATACCTTTTTTTCTATAGAGATTTCTTTTCACTTTCATGTCATCTCAGGTAAAAACAGTCAAAAAATCTCAAATCCTGTTCAGTGGAGAGTTCTTAACTTTAGAATGCAACTTCCCCATTGTCATGGCAGAGTTCTGCTATGTGTCAGGATGCTAAAGTCATGTTTTATAGAGGCTATTAAATGCTGATACTCTGCTGGGGAAACAGTTTTGTTGTATTTGATGATTTCCAGGGACCAAAGGTTGTACCAATGGGACCATTTAGAAAATTAAGAAAAAAAAATTTGAAAATTGTAAGCTGGTGATATACTTGGCGTCAGATGGCTTTAAAACTAGTCCAGCCAATTCAGTGGTGGGGGGTAGATGCCTGTTTGGAATCCCTCCCTGCAGCTCACAACAGGCTGCTGGCAGCTGCAAACACACAGTGCTCTGCATAGGCTGAGCAGGAGATCTGGCATGTGGAGGCAGCAGTATATTATCCATGGACTCAAGAACAGCTCCGTGAAGACTAAGTGGGCAAATGGGATAATATTGTCCCAAAAGCCAGAACCAACCTGCAGACTACCACAGTAAGAGACTTGCATTGAAACTTCGACCTACTACTGTACTTTCAGCTTGATACCAGGTACTAAAGAATATTATATATAGCAAACAAATAGCAGCATGCTCTTCTGCATGTATGAAGTTTTACCAAAGAATTCCAGATGAACCAAGCTGAGTACCTATTAAGAAAACCATAGGTATTTATAATGTATGGCAGCTGCACAAATTGAAAAAAACCAACAGTGACCCTGTAAATTGTCAGAAAATCCTTTATGGCAAGATTTTGGTTTGGAAAGAGCAGACTTCACATGAAACTGTACTGTAAACATTAGATTACTCCTAACAACAGACTTCCAAATGATAACTTACTTTTTCTTTCTTCTTTTTCATGAGGAATTTATGAAGTCCAGCTTCTCTGGTGTCCAGCTCTTCATCCAACAGTAAAGCATACATGAGATTGACTATTTTGAGTTCTTCCTGTGAAATTATTGTAATTAAAAAAGTTAACATTTCTGCTGCACAGAGGCAGAGACAAAAAATTAATGCTTTTTGCAATACCTGGTAGATGACCATCTCTGATTTCAGTTTCTTTTCAGAGAGTTTGCAGACAATCTCATCAAAATTTTGTGTTGCTTCCTTGATGGAAGTTTCAAGTTTGTTCCATTCATTTCTCAGAAACTGGGGAAGGGAAGGACAAGAGCAGCAATATTACATCTGGAGGAACAAATGATTTCTGATATCTCCCTCTCTCTCTC
>WAAE01003875.1:0-41611 GCA_013400495.1 Nicator chloris | reverse complement strand
AGTTGAGCCTAAATTTATTTACTGTGTTTGCCTCTGACCATCTCATAGTAATTTTAACATGTATATCTAAATATCAAGAGGACGTTTTTCCTGTACAAGAGGCAGCGCAATGTAGAAGACCGCTGGCAAATAGTCAGGGCAGTAGCACTCAGAATGTGTGTATGTATACACTAGCAAAGGACTTGGCAGAACAGCAATTTTTATGGCTATGTAAAGTGCCTTGCTACACAAAGCAGGAGCTAGAACAGAGTCCAACTAGTTTTGACTTGACAGCTGCATTTTATTGCAGTAATTTATCCATAAGGATCTATGGATTCTTCCGCAAGACTTAACTGGATGGATTAAAACAATCAAAAAAGCCCCAGACAGATCAAGAATACAAAACCTACTACAAAATCCCGGATGTTAATTTATCCCAGAATTATGTACAAAAACTGTCATTCCAGTTAAATCACGAGCTTTTTCCATGATAGCCAACTTTACTGAAATCCAGTTGGATGGGGCTGACTCAGCCACCATTCATGAGCTGGAGGAGCCGGGCTGCTGTGCAAGAGGAGTAGCAGCAACTTGCTCTGATTATGAAAGACCTGTATCCAAACCCCTATTCTCCCCCAGGGGGATATGAACCCACACAACCAACATGCCTCTCCAGAGAACCAGCTTGTTCCCTGTGGTGTATCTTGCCACCAGCTCGGGACAAGGATTGCACAGGGATGCTGTTTGCCTCTACAGCTTGGCAGGCTCTCCTGGAGGCTCACTGCCTCTTCTGAGCCCTCACAGGGATGCTGACCTGCAGGCACACTCAGAGCCTGCTGAGGTTATTCCACTACACCTAATCTGCTGCAAGAGTCATGGCAAGAGGGTGGGAAGCAAGAGGCATAACACAGTAACTCAGTGTGGGGCTGCATCACCTGCACAGTTCACTCAAATTGGCCAAAAACACACCTAGGAATATTTGAAAGAGTACATGTGTCCCTGCTTTGTCAACTCTGTTGTTTTGCACCCTTCTTACTAATATCTTTGACAATCTGAGTCCAACTCTCCAGTTCAACTGCAGCACCCAATTGCCCAAGCATCATCCACTCCTCCAGTCTCACCTGCAATGTAATCCAGGTGACTGCCTTCACAGTCTTCAAGCCCTTAGCAAAGTTAGTCAGGGACCCACACACTGGACTCCTCTCACCACCTGAACAGTGCTGTGAGCAGCAAAAGAGAGATCACAAGCTCCATCACAAACTACAGCCAACCATTCTTCATTTAAATGTTACCTGCTCTCTACATTACATGATTACGTCCTCGTATTTGGACCTGTCTTCCACCACCACACTCGTCTAGGATATAAGGTCCATATTTTGTGAAAGGATTACTTTCAGAGAATCACCCAGAAAATTACAGTGATAAAATCTGCAAAGCTTGTAAACTCTTAAGAGACAGATGCTGCCAATTGCTATTATGCCATGGTAACCACATCTCAGGAGAGGGCACCTGGGGGAGAATACCTATTCCTCAGCCATCACAGAACAGCCACCTCATCTTCACTGATTGTTTGAACTGATAGCCAGGATGGGGATGTAAAACAGGCAAGACTTTAGGAATCTCCCTCCTCATCAGGAAGGAAGGGCAGACACTTCTGGCATAGTGATGTTACAAGCCATTCCAGCACAGTTCACCAGAGAACATCTGTCAGCACCCCAGGCCAACAAGGCTGCTCACCCAAAAGTTAATTCATTAATTTGTAATGCCTAACAGGATTAAAGTATCTTCAGATTTAAAATAACTGGAAAAAAAAACCTCAACAACTATACATTTCTGTACTTACACCGCTTTTTCTAGAACCTTTCTGGAAGATAATTAAGACACTCATATAACTCATGTAATAAATTGTTTTAAAGAAGCTTTTTTCACAAGTGGGAAAGAGACACTGTTGACTCTCAGTTGCCTTTTCCTAATTATTATTTTACACATATGAAGTGTTGTTGCTTCTGTAGAGGTGAGATGGAGACCTCAGCAAACCCTGTCTATGAGCTGACCAGCAGCACACAATGTATAAAATGTTTGACATATGGGTCTGCACAGCTTCACAAGAAAATGTCACGCTGGCTCGAGGAACATTGACACCACACAGGTCCCTGCAGGAGCCTCCCTTGATCAAAGGGGTGTTTGCTTGCATAGTTTTTATCCCTAACTTGATTTAAGCCAGCAAGAGGACAACATCTCAGAGCATGTCTGAGCAGCTCTTCAGTCTTGGCTCTGGTTAACAAAGGTGTAAAAGCACATTTTGCAATCAGGGATCCCTCCCATGCTAAACATCTTGCTGTCAGCTCTTAGTCTCTCACTTCTCAGGAACTCCAGATCATCTCTTTCCACTCATCAAAGCTTACTCTCTCCTCTGTCTCACAACCAGGGACTCAGAAAATCCAGGGCCAACTCCAAAATGCCAGCATTATCCTACCTCCCAAAATAAGAGTTTGATCCACACTCACTTTGTTCCCCAAGAAATCAGAAGGCACAGCTCAAAGCAGGCTGTCCCATGGCACCCTTGTGGGTGGTTGTTAAAAGGTGTCCTATAGAACAGGCAAAGTAGAGACCTTATCCCTGGTACAGGAGATAGATCTTTTAAAAAATCACTTTTTCCACAGTAATGGCAGCCCGGGCACTCAAAGGCAGACTAGATCTTACTAACATACTTGAAATGCATATCTACTAGACACTATGGCACAATTCTTCAGCTGAAGGTCTTCCTGAAAGTCTTCCAGGAGGTCCCATCAATACTATCCACAGCAGGCAGGCTCAGCTGCAGGCAGCAAACCCTCGCCTCTGTCACCAGCCAATACAGAAACTCAAGATGTTGCTCTGACGTGAAAGCCAGCAGCCAACAATTTACTAAGTGCAGCCCAGCCCACGTCCTTTCCTTCACACCCTGGTGGCACAAGCAGATGTGAAGCAAGAAGAAACTGTATGGTAACATCTGCAAGAGATTCAAGAAGTTTACGAATCAAGGGATGGCGACCTGGCTCTACTGGCTGAACCCTACTAAGAGAGCACCAAAAGCCAGCAGCTGCTCTTCAGGAACTGGTTAATGGTTTGGTTCCAACAACCCAACCCTCGCTGCAGTGGGTGTGTTGTCCTCTCCAGAGGATTGACGTTTGACAGAAACACCTGAGCAGCATCAGTGAGTTGGATGCTGTCCCAGAAACTGCTGGAAGTGCTTTGTTAAAGTGTTATCTTTAGTGTTTCCCCAAGTCGGGCAAAGGTTTATAAATTACAGAAATTATTAAAGGTGCAGATTTAAAAAATATTTTAACAGAAGATTACAGGAGTAGTCCAAAAAAGAGCTTGTTTAGGTCAAAACTGGCATCCAAGGCTGTTTTCCCCACATTCTCTAGCTAATACGTGCTTCGCTGCAGCTGAGCCTTTCTAGGAGCTCTTGCAAGGACACCAAGACGAGAAAATATCCAAAGGGAGAGCTCCAGGGAGCACCCAGAAGAGAACAGGAGGACTTTGCTGCTGTAGGAGAACTACTGGTCAGTTCAGCTCAGAGGCACATTCCACTCATGGCAGTGATGAGCAGCACCCAGCTTGCCCCACAGCCCCAGGAATAACCCAGCACCACCACTGATCCCACCCCGGCCACAACACGAAGGGGTACAACTCCACACACATTCACCACTCTTCTGCCCAGGACCTGAAGAAGTTCATGTTTTGCCATCAGCAGTTACAAAGAGCAAATGAGAATGGGATCAATACCAAGAAACTGGTGAAGAAAGGAGCTATTCAGCATCATCTACACTAATCTGCAAACACGCCATGCCCCTGTCACCCACAGCTTTAGTCAACACAGGTAAAGCCAAAAATATCTTGACTTTGCTCTCAGCACAGGATGGTTCCTCATGCTATTTCCAATTTGAAATATTTCTGGAATGCACTAAGTGCAAAGTTGTTCAGCCTCTGCCTGAGACTGAGGGTTTGGCAGTTGTGGATCACAAAGCTTTTCATTTAACATATACTGGTATAAATATCAATTAGGCTGGGCGATAAGGGCTACACTAATAAACTGAACCCCAGCAACATTTGTTTGTGAAAATACTGCCTCTGCTATTACGTATTTCAAGAAGTCAGATTATTTTTCATAGTTTTTCTACTTTTTTTTTTTTCTATTCCAACATTATTTGTAGATAAGGTAATTCATATAAACAATTAACAAGCCTGAGCACAACTGACCCAAATGATATCTGATATCAGGCTGGGGAAAGGTTCTTCCCTTATCTCATAGAGCAAGCCCTGATTTCTGTCTAGAAACTCTCACTGCAGTACAGCAGGACAACACAGAATTGCAATAAAAATGAGAGGAGGAGAACCTTCTAGTGAACAACAAATAACTTCCTCCATGTCACAGGTCCATGGTGGTACTCTGGACATGAGATTCATAAGCCTCCAATCCTCTCACCTCGTTTCTCCCTTGACTAGTCCTTTGCCTTGAATCAGTGCCAAGAAATAATCCTTTTCAGCATGCTTTCCCCTAATTACTTTTTGGCTGATGAGCCACCACATCAAATGACAACCCCAGGCACAAAAAAGACACCAGCCACCTAAGGAGCCAGGGTCAGGCTTTGGCTCATCATATCCTTTCTTCTCTCCTGGGCCACTTTGCAGCCAAGTGGCTGCTACTTGTTGGTGCTTCCAGTTTTGTGTATGAATAAGCCTAGGACCAAGAGTACAGCTCTTAGAGGAACTTCATTCACACAACTCCAGAGACAACAACCTTTCTGAGAATTTCTAGTGGGCGGGGGGCACTCAAATTAGTGGTTATTTGTGCTGCTATGGACAATAAATTCAGCTCAGTGTATCAATCCTCAAATATTTTAATGTTCCCACCACCTCATACACCCACTCAAGCCTTCCCATCACCTCTACATCCCTTCAGACTTACAGACAAATGAAAAGCACGCACAGACAAGGCTCACCCCTTGAAAACAAACATCTCAAATACACAAAGCACTGGAATTGTGAGAGGAAAAAAAAAAAGGTATTTTCTTACCCTTAGGTGGAGAACTTAAGGTAGTAGTACCAGAACTGAGACACACTATGAATAATTTACTATAAACACATTAGTTTCTAGAGAGTTAAAAGTTAGCACTCCAGACTGATAACGGCATGAGGCAAGCAAAAAAACCACCCCAACTTACAACACATGTACATTGGTTATAGCATTAGAAGCAGAAGTCTCAATCGAATTAACAAACGGTGATTCAGAATGGAAATAATCCAGTTTCCACTGACTTTCAGAGGTGAGCAAACAGGGCAGTTATTTATATTCTGTCAGAGCAGCAGAATGACCCTGCTAACAGCTTGGGGGTTTTTATTTTATTAAATGAAGCAGCCTTACATGTTAAGACTGACGTCTGATTCAAATCACTCAGTTGCCAAGAAAAAGGTACCTGGAGGGTAGAGCAAGAATCAGCATGGCACTACTTTAAATTCACTTATTATAACAATGACATTTTAAAGACAAAGCCCAGAATACATATGCAGATTTTATCACATTCATAAGGATATTTTAAACCTAAAACATTTATGTTCCATAGACAGCATAGAAGCCTAATTAACTTCATTATTAGTGCCTCAAAGAAACTAGTTTTTAGTTGGAAAACACATTCACAAAGGTCAGATAGGCAATACTCTGTTCACACTCCCACGTCTGTGCCCAGCCAGCACACCAAATACTTCTTTCTGTAGTTTTTCAACTCTAAGTTAGAACCAATCTTTCATTTGATAATTTACTTTATGCATAAAGTTGCATCTCAAGAAAACCCACAAGCTCCTCTGATGACAATGTGACCAGTCGCACTTGACCTACACCTTCCTACAGGAACACTGCTGTAATACTGCACCTTCTGGGAAAGGGTGAAGCAGGGGGGTGAGAGGACAGAGAACTTCACCAAGGATGACAAGACACAGCTTTAGAGACAGGCATAGCAAAATCTGTAGCCACCCCACCAAGGCATCACCACTCCCCACAAAGAGCCACGTGTGCCTCATACACACCCCACGTGCACACCCAGCCTAAACCTTGCTGAAAGGGAGGAAGCTGCAACCAAGGAAAGGAAGGCAGCCAAAACACAACAGCAGCAGAGCCAGTACCAATGTCAGTACCAGCGCAACAGGAACTCCTTAAAAATTATAAGCTTACATAGGCGTGCAGAGGAAAATCTTAACCTGAGCTGAAAGGGCTTTTGGGACAAACCTTTGCTCAGGGAAATGTTCCAACAGTTTTGGTTGTGCAATAACAACGGCAGCTCCCACTGGAAGGAAGGACACACGAGATCTCATGTGCCAACAAACCTGGGAAGGCACCGTTCCCCTCTGCCTCATGTCCCGCTCACTCCTTCGCAACCTTCAGTCTGCCAACCCATGCTGCCAGGGTAGCTGAGACTGAACAACCTCTTTTTGGGGGGACTGGGTTCTCAAAGAGGAGGAAGGCAACACGTGAGAGAGTTTGAGAGGATGACAGAGGACCTGGCACACAGGAGTGGAAGTGCCTGTGCAGGAGACAGAGCAGTGGGCAGAAGCCTGCAGTTGGAAAGGAAGGGATTGAAGGAGGTAGGAAGAGGGGCCACCATCAGTGGCAACAAACCAGTGGGTCTATCAGTGGTGTTGTGTGCGACTTCATTGTTACTAAATTTGCTTCAAAGAGCAACTTCAGGATTTGCCAAAGGGCAAGGCCAGAGGTCGGGGAGCTCTTTCTCCCATGTTCCTCTAGATTAAGCTTGGACAGTCTACCTCCTCTGCTTCAAGTGCTGACCCATCTAAGGTTTTAAATAGTTGTTTCCTCTGAAAACAAAACACAATTATTAAACCACACTATATTCTTTTTCCTTTGAAGAGGCTTAGAGAGGCAAATTGCTGTTATTCACTCAACTCAGAGGCAATACATTAAATACAAATATTTTATTTAAAAGACTACACAGCTTGAAACTTAAACCTCAGGGCTGCCCAATTTCAAAGGAAACATTTTGCGTGTATTGTTTATGATAATAATGGCCTGAACTCCACTTCAGCAGAAGCAGTACAGTTAAAGGTAATAGAAATGGTAAAAAGGCACAAATTTCGCATCAGACTCTTTAGGTAATTTAGAGTCACTTCAAATAACTCATCAGTTATTTTGTACATAAGTACTTCAAGAGCCTTTAAAAGAACAACTGATAGCAGTTAAACAAACTGTTTAGACTTGAGGATGGACATTTTTTGCAATCAAGCAGCTTTGGAAATTGAGGAAAACACCACACACTGTCTTTGCATTCATAACTGGAATTCTTTTGGGGTTAGATACATGGATATCTATCACACACAGCGTTAGATACATGGGATTTCAACAAGCATCCAGGAATTTCAAGAGATGCAGAGCTGGTAGTGAGCATTAAACCATCTGACTCAGCTGGGCATATAAGCCATTCCATTTCCCTGCACCTACGGTTCACCCGTTGTTTTACGTAAATAATATTCTCTGCTGAAAAACTCGGGCAACTGCACGATCCCACACAGAACACAGTCCAAGGAGCTTCTGCTCTTCACAGACTATTCAGCTGCCCCTCTGGCATCCAGGGAAAAGGACTTTGTGAAGTTACTTGCATAATCAATACTCCAGCAAGCGAGGTTGTAAAGATCAAAAAATTTTTCATGTTAGCATTTTCGAAGAGAAAGAAAAGGGAGAGTTCTGACTAGAAGTGCTGAAACTGGAATGTCCCACCGCACAAACATTAAGGATGCGATTCTATCCCACCACTCCTTCCAAATAACTAATAGTTATTAAATCAGCAGCAGCACACGGGGATTAAGGCAGAGTCACCAGTCTCTCGCCCACGGTGCCGCCACCTAAAGCGAGTCCGGGCTCAGCCGCGCAGCGGGCGGGTCCCGCCGGCCGGGCAGCCCCTGAGGGGCGGCTGAGGGGAGGGGATGGGCAGCCGAGCCCCGGGTGGGGGCGATGGGGAACCGAGCCGGGGGCAGGGGTAACCGAGCCGAGAGTGGGGGGAGCCTGCCCGCCCCTGTCCCTGTCCCTACCTTCCCGCTGGAGCAGCTGCGCCGAGGCGGCAAGGAGCGCGGCCAGGAGCGCGGCCAGCGCCCGGCCCGCCGCCATCTCCCCGCATGGGCCCGGCGCCGAGGCGGGCGCGGGTCCCCTCAGGCGCCGCCGCCGCTTCCTGCTCCACCTCGCACCTGGAGGGCCGGGCCGGGCCGGGCAGGTGAAATCCCTCCTCTTCCTCCCGCCCAGCGGGGCGGCTCGTCCCCGCCCGGGCGCTGCCTCCGGCCCGGCCCCGGCACGGCGGGGTGGAGCCGGCTCGGTGGGGCGCCGGGGGTGCGGGTCGTTGTCAGCGAGGTGTTATTCCTGCCCTAAACGCTTTTCCCTGCCCATTCCCGACATCAGTTACACTTTCCGAAAGGGGTGTGAGATGTCGGTCGCCAAGATCCCCTCTCCCCCGCGGAGGTGTTACCGGCTAAAGGGCCCCTTGCCTGCCAAAGCATCTCCGAGCTTCAGTGCTTAAAGGGAACCTGAAGTTGCGGCCAGACTTTTTTAGCCAGGCAAGGGGTAATGATTTTAAACCACTTTAAAATTCAGACTAGATATTAGGAAGAAATGTTTTGTGATGACAGCGGTGAAACACCGGCAGAGGTTGCCCAGAGAAGTGGTGGATGCCCCATCCCTGGGAACATTCACAGACAGGTTGGAGAAGGCTCAGAGCAAGCTGATCTATTTGAAGATGTAACTGCTCATTGCAAGGGCTTTGGACTTAATGGCCTTTAAAGGTCCCATCCAATCCAAACTATTCTATGTTTGGAAGTGCCACGTTTCAGAAAGAAGTAGGTTCCTCCCAGTGAACAGCGGTTTGTATCCTCCTTGTTAGATATTTGGGGACTCTGCAAGGGAAAACTCTGAGCAGAAACCATCATGACATAGTCCGGAGTAGATGTTTGCCTAATGACTAAATACCTTACTAACGTCAGACAACTCATCTGCTGGTAATCCTATGCAGTTGCTTTGGAGCATTTGTTTCTTTGGCAATATAATTACAAAACCCCAGTACATTTATACTAGCCCGTTGCAGCACCTGGCTGTTATAGGAATGTATGGGAATGTACACAGGAATATTCATGTTCAAAGAAGGAGAAAAGTCCTAATGAGATCAGAAATTCACAGCCTGTAACAGGTTTGAGACTGAGCTTTGGAGATGACTCTTTGCTCTTGCTGATTTCAGCTGGCAGTGAGGATACTCAGCTCTCCTGGGAGATCTTTGCATCTCTTTTATAAATAAATCTTTTTTTCAGTGATCTGCATAGTATGGCTTTTTACTCATCTTAACAAAGAATATGCAATTAAAAGAAATTATATCTAGAAAAAAAAAGTCAGCCTTTAGAATAGTGCTAATAAGAAAGTAATCAAGTGGTTAAATGACTGCAGAGAAATGAATGGATAGGAGTTTTACATTCAGACACAGAGGAATAGAGAGATTCTGAGGGGCTCACATCAGGTCTGATGCCACTTCATTAATTTAAGGAAATAGGGGAGGTCTAGAGTTTTTGTTTTCTTCTACTGGAGAAAGGAGAAGGTATTAAGTTTATGTTAATTGTGTGTTATCAGATCTCACATCTTCATAAAGTTCGGTATCTTCCCACTAAAAGTAACTTATCTCAGCTTTATATTACCTTACAGTTCCTCTTCTCTCTTTTTTCCTTCCAATATCTAAACATGGAAAAAGCTTAGACTTCCTAAGAAGTTAGACTTCCAAAAAGGGATGTGGGTTTATGTCCATTACAAATCTTAACACTACTCTGTTGTTTGTAATTCTGATGTAGGAACACAGAACCAGAAACCACCCACTGTCTGGCTGCTCTTATGTTGTCCTCAGCCTTCCCAGTGGTTTGCCAGAATTTCCAAACAAGAACATCACCATCTAATCCCTTTTTAAGCTCTGTGAACATTTGCTGGCCAGGCTAACATCACCTCTGTGAGACAGCTAAGTTCAGCTCCCTCTGATTTGGAGCTGATGTGCTGAGAGACAAGTCTGTACGATTTCCCTGGTGTGATAAGAGAGTAAGTTCTCTGCCCCCACAGGGTCCAGAGAGCTGCATATGATGGACTGGCCACATATGAGAGTCACTTCCTAGTAGATTTGGACATCTACTGTTGCATAAACAGTGTAGATAGCTGGATTGAGATATTTAAAATACTTGGCATGGGAAAGCATGCAGAAACAACTGCTTCAAGTCAAAAAACATTGACTGTCCATACATATAATTTTATGGAGGAAAAATCACCAACACAAAGTGAAGGCATTTTCCATTGCCTTCATTAAGGCTGGCTCATTTAATCTGCCTCTTTATAGTGGCAGCAGTCCTGGTGGCTGCTGCTGATCAGCAACAGTGAAGGAGTTAACCTCCACCACACATTTTGTCTAGACATGCCAGGATGCTATAGCAGAGTCCCGGGAGTTGGCAGAGTTGGTTACAGAGTTGTTCCATGTGTGTGGCAGGCTGACCCTGGCTGAATGCTAGGTGCCCTAAGCCACTCCATCAGCTAGGCAGGGGAGAGATAATAGACTGAAAGACAAAACAGGATTATGAGAAACAACGTGAATCATGAAAACACCTTCCCCCATCCTTCCCTCCTTCCCAGGCTCAACTTCACTCCCAATTTTCTCTACCTTCTTTCCCGCTGAGTGGTGAAGGGGGATGGGGAGTGGGGGTTGTAGTTCAGCTCATCTCATGTTGTCTCTGCTGCTCCTTCTCGTCATGCTCTTCCCTTGCTCCATCATGGGGTCCTTGCCGTGCAATACAGTTTTCCACAAACTTCTCTAGCATGAGTCCCTCCCATCAGGCACAGTTCTTTATGAAGTCCTCCATCATGGGTCCCTTCCAGCCCCTCAGGAACAGACTGTTCTAGTGTGGGTCCCTACAGGGTTACAAGTCCTGCCAGCAAACCTGCTCCCACACGGGCTTCTCTCTCCATGGGTCCACAGATCCCATCAGGAGCCTGCCCCAGCATGGGCTTCCCAAGGGGGTCTCCTTCAGGCGCATTCCCCCGCTCCAGTGTGGGTCCCTCCATGGGCTGCAAGGGGATCTCTGCTCCACCATGGACCTCCATGGGCTGCAGGGGCACAGCTGCCTCACCATGGTCTGCACCAGGGGAATCTCTGCTCTGGTGCCTGGAGTACCTGCTGCCCCTCCTTCTGCATTGATCTTGGTGACTGCAGGGTTGTTTCTGTCACATATTCTCACTGCCCTCTCTGATGCTGTTCTGCAGGTTGTTTTTCTTTTCCTCTTATTCTATATATTATCCCAGAGGTGCTACCGCTGTCACTGAAGGACAGTGCCCTGGCCAGTGGTGGGTCTGTGTTGGAACTGGCTGGCATTGTGTTCTAGCAGCTTCTCAGAGAAGCCGCCTTTGCTACCAAACCCTTGCCACACAAATCCAACACATCTAGCCTAAAACACCCTGACCATCAGAGTACAGGTGGTATCTGTACTCTGGAGGTGCATCATCCCATGTGATGCTATCAAAGCATCTAGGAGGTAAGAAAGCATCCTCAGAAGGTGAATGCTGTTAAATAGGCACCCTGCTAAAATCAGACTTTTCCCTCTGCAAAAAGTGAGGACCACAGATGAAGAGCTGTCACTCTAGTGACAAGAGTTGATCTGCTAAGCATAAAAGTAACTTAATCTGCTTTGCTATGACCTTAATTGCTTCACCTTTGTTTTGAAGATGAAGAAAGAAGAAAAATTTGAAGAGTCAGAGACTCTTTTCCTTTCACGTACCTTTTAACCAAACTTTCCTTTGAAATAGTTATCAGCTTTCACTTCAGTGTACTTTTTGGAGAAGGTGAACACTCTTGTGATCCTGTCAATTCATCCATATGTCTGTTTTGGCTCTTGCAACTGATGAACAATTCCCTAAGTCTGTCCTTTTATTGAAGACAATTTCTTTTAAATTGTTCCATCTTGGGGGTTTGTTTGTTTTTGTTGTTTTTTTTTTTCTTTCCTAAAACATTTCTGATCTTTCTCTCTTTTCGATTATGCCTCTAGATTTGCAGTGATGTGAAGGATCTTGTTTTTAGTCCTAATGTAGGTTAAACGTGAATGCGTTTGTAAGCAAACCTACCCTGTCAGGCTGGAGCCGAGCAAGAGCAGCATGTATCATTATACATTCTTCCTCCCTGCTCTAGAGTCATTTCCCAGAAAAGAGCAAGAATCAGCTGGGTCAGATTTGGGGGCCAGACTTACTGGATCAGCTTGACGTGGTATGCAAGTCTATCGAAGGATTGAAGCTCCCATGGGTTGAAAAATAATTGCGTCTGCAGTCAGTGTGCGCCCACACACAATGAAAGCTCCATCAAGAACGTCTAATTTGGCTTTCACCTCTCATTAGCTTAATGCAAAGTACCCTGGTCCAGCTGGAAGCGGTGTAGAAAATTGTAGAGTTTAATCCTCATTAACATTATTTGTTGATTTTATGATATTCTTCTTCTGCAAGTCTTGAAGGGTGTTGTAGCAGCCATCTCATGTGAGTCATATATTGCATTTCACTGGTGAGCTTTGCTGACCACAGTAATGTCGACACACTTCTGAGGAAAGGCTGGGATTAATCATTATGGACATGTGAATTTAACAAGGAAATCCAAGGAAGAGGAGAAAATGGGATAAAATAAGAATAAACATGCATGTGCTGGTTAGTCAAAAACATTCCTATCCTTTGTTCATGGGAAATGCACCTTTACTTTGAGTATGGGAATCGTATCCTTTGCCTGGAAACACCCTATAAATTACACATAGCAAGTTGCAAGAAAAAACTTCAAGTCTGTAAAGGGAAGCACATGAATTCTGAACTATACTGGTTTTGAGGGGCAAACCTCCCACTTCAGCTTCCTTATCTGCCCATCCAGCTAAATAAACACCTCAAAGACTGAGACAGTGTTGGAGTCCCACCAATTGTTGTCAGTATGACATTCTGCTCCCTCCTTTTTTTCACCTGGAAAAAAATCATTAAAGTAATAATCATAAAGGCACACAGGCATAGACCCTTATGGTCAGCCTGGGGAAAATTGCTGAGAAACACTTAGAAAATATTCAATCACCTCACACTGAGAAACAGGTGCTCATTGTCCTAATGAGAGAAAGTTCACTTGAGCAATTTTTAGCATGGTGCTTTCTACTGTGCTCTGACTCTCAACACCAGAACAAGCTTGGTGAATCCTGAACTGATGGGATGTGTATTCAGTGCAGATCTCCATGAGGCAGGTGGTAGAGGAGCCAATAGAGGAGCCAATGCAGATTCAAAGAGAGCACTCAAGATGCAGTTCATTGTGCTTGAAACACAGCTGCTGTATGAGGTAGTATTTGCTTTCACTGGGTAAACCAAAGCAGCTTTCAGCCAGCTGTGCAACACTCATCCAGCTGCCCAAAGAGCACCAGGCTGGTGAGAATTAGGGCACTCATGGGGTGTTCCAGCTGAATTTCCAAGTATTTAATCTCCTCTGTTAAGATCAGATCAAACAGATGATTTATGACCTTATACCATGGTTATGGCTAAAGACCTTACTTAACATGGAGAGCTTGAGCCTTGTCACTGTACCGGAGAGCTGTGTGAGCCTTGTTCCACAGAGCTGGGAAGTGCATGAGGCAAAGGTGAGAGAAGCCCATAATGGAGAAGAGGATGTGTTAGAGGGAGCAGAGCCGGTGCTGCTGGTGCCTGTACACACTGGACAGGGGTGAGTGCAGCTACACATCACTGGGGGCTGAAGTACTGGGGAAATTGCTGTGTGCTGGCTCTTTGCTGCTGCTGCAGTTGAGAACAGCAATGATGCACAGCATCTGCTTTCCTGGGCTGGAAGATCAGCTCAGTATGGCAGGGAAATGGTGAAAAGTACAGCATCTCCTGCAAGAGCACAGAAAAAAAAAGTGCATTTTTCAATCCTAGCAAATTTTTGGTGTATTTTTAGCTCTATCTGGAGCTTATTGGAATATAATGAATATGCTACTTTCTGAGGTAGGCACGGAAATATGTAATAGCCTATTTATTTTTGAGTTAGTTTTACTTACCATGTGTAATGAAAGTGATCGATTCCCCTTGTAGTGTAATCCCATCACCCTAGCAGACTAATTAAGACAGAGGTAATATTAAGGAAATATTAGCTTTCCTAATATTAAGGAAAGATGTGAGAGCTTTTTATGTTTTCTCATCTCTGTTCAAGGGAGCAAAGACACTGTTTCCTCTGCTTCAATCCTAGCAGGAACATCCAGCTGTAGCAATACAGCACATCTGTCACAGCACTCGTGGGATGCAACTCTTCTCTGCTGTGCATGCCAGCTGTGTGAAGAAGGAGTTGAAGCCTCATGACTGTCTCAGCAAATATGGAAGGAAGGAGATGGGATTTTTATTGCCTGCCAGGCGTACAGCTCCACATGGTCTTTTACGTATTTGTGAAAATGTGAGCCATATGAGCACATTTCATTCCCTTGATAACTTCTTAAAGCAGTCCCCCTGCCAAAGCAATTCTTCAACTGAAGTGGTTCCACGGGTTAGGTCTGCTCCTACACCCCTGACCAGGTCTGGTGAGCCACTTCTTGGGGGAAGCAAGTGACTCAAGAGGAGCAAGGGAGAGCAACAAACATAAAGGCCAAGGGATCTAGTCCACTCAACCCTCCAGACACAGGATTAAGTCCATCTCTGCAGGATAAAATGGAATTTTCCACAATAAAACAGAATTATTTGCATTGCTATCCATATAGAATTAGAATAAGTTTCCTGAGTTGAAGTGTGTTTGGGAGCTACTCTATTACCGTGTTTATCAAGGATAAGCATGATGCTAAATAAGCAATACAACTCTGCATGATCTGTCACAATGTATAAATTATTGATCATTAATTAAAAAAAAATGTGTCCAGCTATAATAATGATCCATGGAATATTTTGAATTCAACAAATCAAGTCTATAGACTGAAATTACGCAGCACATAATTTTGGTCAAAAGCTTAATTATTTCCAAGTTATTCATGGTGGTTAGATGAATTGTAGGAAACATAGCGCTTACAGCACTTGAATGCTGATTCTGATTAGTTTTTGAATACGAGTGATATTCAGTGATGCTTGAATGCAGGGCTTTGAGCCAAGGCTTGTTACCTGAAAGTACAAGCACAAAGCACCTCAATAGCTTATAGAAACTTTTCTCTTGCCAAAACATTTCAAGTGTTCTTGTTGATATCTCTGAATCGACTTGGCAGGTCTGCACAGGGAGTGCGGAAACATTTGTTACTGCTTATTCAATGATTTTATGCCACAAAACAAACAGCCTCGGAGCTGACTGGTTACTCTCCCGTCAATTAGTTACCGTGGGGCTTTTTCCTCGTCATAGCCTTGATGTGAAAATGATGAGACAATCAGACTTCCACAAAGATTGCAACTTGTACGTGCAAGGTCTTATCCTGTCATCTTTTGCCCTTTGCCTGAGACGTCACAAGCAGGGCTGGATGGAGCGGCAGGAGCGGAGAGGGATGCGAAAAGCTGCCAGGGGGAGGTGGGGCACAGGCTGCAAGCCAGCTCTGCCCCTGGCCAAACTTCTCCTGCAATAAGGCTCACTCGTTCACGTAAAGAAGACGAGCGGGATCCATCCCCGAGCACACTTCAATAAACAGATAGCTTGTAATTTTCCTGTGAAACTGGCTGTGAAGAATGTGGTGCTGTTACAGTAGAATGGGAGAGGAATTGCTGCCCCCCTGATAGGTTTTCATTTATCCTTGGTATAAAGTTACTGGTTTTTTCTTGACCACAGTTGAAAGGGAATTTACTCAGGAAGAGAAACAAGCAGGACTTCATGAGGGTCAGCCTTTCCCACTTCTGGGAAAAAAAAAAGTATTGTCTTCCCACATGAGACACAGTGGCCTGAAAGGAGTAACTTGCTTGCATAGGAAGGGAGTGCTCATCACATACCACAGACAGGCAAAGGAGACGGCAGAGAGAGCCTTGAGGCTCAGGCATTTCTGAGCTGCTGGGAAGAAACCCAATTTTTTGTCAGGAGAATTCGTATTCCATCATCTTTATCGGTCGCTAAGTGAAACCCTAACAAACCAGCTTAACAGCAGGAATATTCCTCATCATGTCAGCTGTGGTTATTTGTTGCATACTGTATGGATCTCTGTCACTCTGTACAGACAGCTCTGGTACAGATGCTCAAGCTCTGATAACAAAAGCTATAAATAGTACGTGTGGTAAACAACTTGTAGAATAGAATACCACTACCATAATGGCACATATGCCTATTTGTGTATTTAGCAGAGACAGCCTGAGTCACATGAGGGACTCCAAGGGGAAACCAGCACTTCCCCATGGCATGTATGAAAAGGGTCCTTTGTATGTGGGAACTATTAGTGATGTGCCTGAACTATCAGCTATATTGATAAAAACATGGTAAAGCTGGAAAGAGCCTGAGACACTGAAGTTTCCTCCTTGGGCTGTGCACAGGAGGCATCATTCCCGTGCCTTCATAAAGATCTGTAGCTTTGTTGTGAAAGTGAACCAGGAGCCTACTGCATGATATTCTGCCTTTAAAGGGGTTGTGTTGCGTACTGAAATGATCCAATTCACAAAGACACTGATTGTGCCTGGCACTGACAATCTTTCCACCATGGATTTATACAGCTCCCAAGCAGGGGGCTTGCATCCCAACATTTTCTGTTGTCACTCATACCTGGTCCTATTCTTGCAAAATATTTGCCATCTCAGGTGGACATGGAAAAGAAAAGGACTAGGCCAGGGATTAAAGACAATTGTGGATTTAAATGAGATTTAGTGGTGTTGTTATAGGTTCAATTGTTTCATGTTGTCCAGGAAACTGAAGCTAAACTTCTTATTCCACATGTAAAGCTGCTAAGACTTTCCTGGAAATGTTTAATGAGAAAGAAGTGAGCATATGCTGAAGCTATTTTAAGTTATACAGACTGTATTAAAAAAAAAAAAAAAAGAAAAAGAAAAAAGAAAAAGTGAGATTCCGCCCCACAGGCTAACATGAAGTGTTAAAGTTTTGTTTTAACCAAAATCTGCAGTTAGATCCAGTTGTCACCAAAGCCAGCAGAATCTTTCTGTAGAACCTGTTAGCTTGTATCCTGTTAGCATACAAGCCTGGGGTGTGGTCTAGCTCTATTTTTGTGTCTACAGCTTATCCACTGCTCTTTTGGGTACTAACTTCAAAATGTGGCTGTTGTACTGCCACAGAGGTGATACATTCACAGATCGCAAAGCTATCTATTAAAGAACAAAATTCAAGTGAAAGGCATGTACTAGAAAATCAGCCTTTCTCAGAAGATAATGGCCACATATTGCCTATAGTAATTATAAAAATACCACAGAATCTATTTACCTTTCCAAGAGCAAATAATGTTTCAAGCAAAAAGATCTTCTCACTAGGATTTCAGAGCTGGACTTCAAAAAACATCTACTTCACACTAAAAAGACTTATCATCCTTAGGAGAAGCACAGACTCGGTGAAAAATTACTTTACAAATGTCCAATTTATTGGACAAGGAGAACATGTTGGCAACAGGAGGCAATGTAAGATCCTTCTGCTTTAAAAGGCTCAACGTCTTTTTCCTTCCTGATCCCTGCCTGTGCATTCAAGCTCAGCAGACGGCACCAAGAGCTCTCAAATGAGCCCCTACAGACTCATTTGAGCCGGCTATCTCTTCCTCCTAGCAAAGCTGCATATAAAACAGGAGAAGACAGGGAGTGTATTCTCTAGGACACTGCATCTGTATCATGAATTAATTGTGAAAGTCAGTTGGCTCTCACTCCGCATTTAGCAAAACATGAATTCACATCTTCCATCTCAGAGGAACACTTTGAGAAAAGTAGGTGCAGAACGTCTCCATTTAATTCCATAACAGGACATGGCATAAGCCTTTTGTGCATGCTTTAAATGCTGCTCTTTTCCTTGCTTGATTTCATTTGACTCTTCCTTTGTGCTGTCAGATATTCCTGCTGTTCTACACAGGTAGAGTCAGCTGGACGCAAATGTCACTGCTGCAGAGATCTGCATGAATCTATCCCCTGCTGGAGCATCAAGCCCTCTGTCAGATTTTACATCAGGGGGATTCACATTCATGAAAGAGAGCAGGGATAGATCCTGGCATGATATTTATACCTATGCCCTGCTTAGGTGCTTAAACTTTCTTGACTTTTAATTCTGCACATTTGATTCTGTAACACATTCAAAACAGAGACCTTTGGTGCAGGTTTGTAGGGAGAAACAGGGAATTGACTCACCTTTGCTATCGCCTCCTTCTAAGAAGCCTGCTGGCCTCACCTATATCCTGGGTGATATCCATTATGCAGCAAATGTAGAAAAACTTCCTGCATTTGGAGCTGAGATGCAAACTCAGTTGAAAATCATAAGGAGTCTTCCTAAAGCTTAGCCACTGTGGGGCACTTGGTACACGGATGCTAACTGCCTCCTTGAAATATTCTGAAATATCTTTGTGCTGTCAGATGGATTTTTTTGGAGCTACACAAGATGGCGCAGCTTACAGCATCCTTCATGCCACCAGCGGCACCTCCCGATCCTGCCACGATTCCTCACACGCTGTCCCCAGGACACAGGCGAGGCCAGCAGCCTTCTTGGAAGTGAACAGAGACTGTGGGGGAGATTCAAACAGATTGCTTTGCTGAGTGCCACACTCACTGTGTGGAGGCTGAATGGCCCCCGGGTTATTTCAGCAGAGCAATAACTTGGATAAAGTGATGGTTAGTTCATTTCAGAGGGAAACTGTGTGAAATGGAAAGCCAGTTTCTCATTTCTCAATAGACAACAGCTACACATAGAAAAAACTTGTTGGTGCCCAGGAGTTCACTGGGACATATGTTCCTTTGCAGACACTTCATATAGGTAGTATGAACTAATGCTGGGTCTGCCAAGGTCCAACACAATTTCTTGCACAGAGGAATTGTGTTTCTTTAATAAAAGACCCCAGTGAGTATATGAAAATATAACTGAACAGAAAGAAAATCATCATCATCATCATCATTCAAAGAAAACAGCTCTGTACCATGGGAGGTACATATCATATGTTGCATTCAATGGAATATATCATTTTCACCCATTGTAGATTGGGAATGGCACTTTCTGGTTAAGATTGTCTCATGCTTCTCTCTCTAAAATGGTCTTTGATTGTTTGTAAGCCTGTCATACTCCTGGTGCTGAAATTTTTCATGCTATTTAATTCATCCTGAATTCCTTGAGTACATTCTAGCCAAATTGATTTAACTGATTCAATAAACTCATAATTTTATTGCCGGTAAAAAAATATGGAAAGCATTTCTTTTTTCAAAAAACTCTGATATTCATGTGCTTTGGAGCACAAACTAGAAATAAAATGAGGGTGGTTTGTCTGGCTAGGATTTTCCAAAATTTCTGGCAATCTGAAAGCTCTTCGCCTTCTGTTGCTGATGCCATGTAGTTTTCAGGTGTCCCAGTTTGCTGAGCCAAGAAGCTTAAGGCAACAAGCTCTCAAGGAGATGTGAGAAAGGGAACAAAAAGGCAATGCACCCTGGAAGTGATAGGAGACAGGGCAAGGCAGGAGACAGGGCAGGGCAAGGCAACGCTCTCTCAGGTTAAAGCAGCAGAACCAAGATTTTTGATAAAAGTTTGCCTCATCTGAAAATTGCATCGAACCAGATCGCAAAGCAAACACCAGAGACAACCCCAGGAGGAGATCTGCAGCTCTGTCTTCAGAATAGTACCTGGCATGGAAGTCATGAAGCTTTGCCTGTCCTGGTGGGAAAATACCTGGAGGATGATCTGCTTGCACTTCCAAGACAACCGGCCCTGCTGCCCTCTGCATTCAACACCTGCTTCAGGAAAGAGGTCTCAGGAGCTCAGGGATCACCACTGTGTAATGGCACCTATCAAAAGCTGCACGTTACATGCTGAGAAGTAGAAGAATTTTAATTTCTTTTTTGCCACATGCTCGTGAATCCCCAAAGCACACAAGTTTCTGCTATCACATTGCTGAGAATGAAACCAGCTGACCAGGCTGCTGCAATCTTCACTTGTAGCACCTTCTCCAGAGAGTGTATTAGCCATTTGTCATCTAACCTTCACATGGATCAAGGCTCGCTTTATTTTGTGTAATTCCAACCAACATTTTAATCAGTCAAGGTTTCAAAAGGCATGTCTGTTTGAAAGGGTCACCAGTGCTGTGCACAAGGGTAGACAGTTGCCAATGAGCAACAAGATATCCCCAATGCCCTTAAAAAGACCCCCAGATTTTTCAGTTCATTTTCCAATTTTGTCTACTTTACCATTGCTAAGGAGAGTAAGCAGTTTCTTTGTCATCATTCTTGCCTCCCTGAGACATAAAGTTATTATCAGTACTTACCACTGTTGAACAAATAATTAAAAATGAATAATTTATACAATTAATGCAGTCTTTGCTCCCATTTATTTAATAGCTGCCAGAGAATCACAAATTTCTTTTGCATTTATTCCTTAGTTAAGTTTATTTGCTACAGTTTAATGATCTTACTGCTCTGTAGATTGAATGTTAATTTTGAGTAATTATTCACACTCATTAATATGCACATTGTTTTCTTGTGGCTGGTCAAATAAATCAAATTATGTCATTTTATTTCCCGGTTGAATACATCTGCAGTCACTTCCAGTACGAACGTTCATAAACATGAATGCAGTCCTTGTTTGTTTGAACAGTTGGGCATATAAACTTTGAAAATTCTCTTCTGAGTTTATTTGAACTTGGAAACCATGATTTCCCCCATATTTGCAAGCAAATGAGCACAAAAGGTGTGGCAGCACATCTACACCAAATGTATTTAAAATTCAAATGGGTATTAACTTGTGACTTGATTATTTATACATCTTTTTCTAGTCCTTCAAGTGCAACTGGTGCATTCAAGCCTCTGCTAAATTAGACTGCTATATAAAAGACATTATTCCCTCCAGGTTCTGACATCTTCCTTTCTCTAATGCATTCCCAGCAGACAAACAGCATTCTTTTATACTTCTGATGGGCATTTAAGAGCTTCTTTATCCAGTTCACAGCAGTAATGAGAAACAAAAATTACTTTCCTGGTACTGCGTCGCAATGACCTGCTTTAGTGCCAGCTTTTCTTTTGACTTCAGTGGGAGATGGATCCTAGCTCCTTTCAATAGATGGTTACTTTGCTCAGAAAAATTGTAATTTCTTTAGCAGCAGCATGCAGCCTTTATCAGAGGGAGAATCATACCTGCCTTCCCAGGGTCTCTGCTGTCTTCAAGAGAGTTGCTTTTTCATGTTCTATCAGTCCTCAATAAAACCCCTTCTCATTGTGGCCCAAAGCTCCTGGGAATGAATGTCACTGCAGTGGCTTGAAAACTAAGGATTAGGATTTCCTAAAAGGTGAAGCATGATTATTGCCATTAGCCCTTGTTTCTTGTGAGAATTTGAAGTGTGATTTTAAATCAGTGAGATGTTTGATATTACTGAAAAAATATTATAAACCCAAATATTATGCAACAATCCAATAACAGTACAACAAACATGATATCACGTAATAGAACCCCAAAATTACACCGCCAAAAAACTATTTTGGTGTGAAATCCACAAGTACTGTGGTTGGGGAAAGTCCTCCCTCTGCACACTGAAAACCTCTTCTCCAGAGAAGTATCTCTGCAAAATGATTCCCACAGAAATGCCATACATATACTCACCTTAGTGACCCTTGAGTATTACTGAAGTGGTGGGAGGCTTTGTTACTGTCAGAGAGCCAGGCCAGCTACAAAATTGTTTTCTTTTCTTTGACTTGCATTAGTAGGCTTGAGGACAGGCTGGAATAGGTTGTACCAGAGGAGCAGTGCACCAGGAGGTGCAGGCAGACATGTAAGGAGTGATGCTTACAGCTCCAGCTGGTGAGTTGCCATGGTTAGTGCAATCCACGATCCAAACCCATCCCAGCTCAGGGGCGTGCAGGCACTTCGTGTTCAAGCCAGGATTTGAAGCAAGGGCTGCAGGGTGCTGAGCTCTCACACAGGCTCCAGGTTCTCCTTCCCCACTGGCACAGAGCTCTCTCCTGGCTTCCTTCCTATCTTTCACTCTCTGCAGATTTTTGCTTTTCCACAGATATTACTCACCTGCCCTGCCTTTGTTTTCCCTTCAATTGCTAACACACTCAAATATCCACTTGATAAAGCATTTCCTCTCTGATTCCACCTCCTCCAACTGCTGTTCACCATGCACTGCCTTTCCAGGGGTATCCAATTTAGCTGAGATTCCTCCTGGGATTAATCATAGGAGATCAGCGGGACAGCCTTGCAAGGCATCATCTCTTTTGCAAGTCTGAGTGTCCTTCTGCTATTTGTCCATTTTTTTTTTGCATTTTGGCTCATCATTATTTTTGCATCTGTAGTTGTGAGTGCCAAAGCTCTTAGAGAGCTCTTAATGCTGCTTTAAGTAGATAAACTAAACTAGGTTTCTGTGATAATAATTTAACAGTCCACTTGTAGCCAAGACACACCAGAAGCGACCTCCACAGCAACCCAGAGGGGCTGAGCCCACGGGAGAGTCTCCAACCAGCTGGAGACAAAGGCAAGGCTCAGTCCCTCCCCTGCTCCTACCAAGCCCTGTCTCCTCCTAGGCTGAGTGGGTCTGCTTTACCTTGCATGTGATAACAGCCACAGCAACAGGTTTGTGAAGAAGGTTGAGTGTGTTGACATGAATTATTTTATAAATATCAAGATTAGTCAGATGAATAAAACGTTATAAACATTATAAAAGTAGGTATAGGGGAATCATTTGTTGAGCTCAGAAAAAAGTCACACAAAATACCAGAGATATTTCTTGTCCATATATCAATGAGTAAAAACCCTTGAGAAGAAAGCAAGCAACTTTTTTAAAACTATTTAAAAAAAAAATCACTGTAAATATCCAACTTGGTACAAATGGATACCATTGATTTATACATGTACATCAGGCCTCACTCTTTGGAAATGAAAGCATACATTTGGTTTATATATAAAACTCTCCTGTTTAGTGAAAAGAAAGTCAAGGAGGCTGTCAGACACAGAGGCATTCTTTCTCTCAAGGTCTTTAAACAAGAAGGATTTGCACTAGCAGGGCAACCTCCGTTCAAAGCCTACATTTTCTCATCATCTGAGGAGGGAAGCATTGCACCCACATGGGGAGCTGCATCCATCTGAGCACCAGCCAGCTGGGCTGTTCATTCTCAGAAGCAGGCAGCTATGGTCTTTATTTTGTTTTTGAAGAAGGTACTGGGGCTGTGGGAACAATTGCAGGGTTAGCAGGTCTCTAGCTAACGATCCTGAAGGAAGCTTTTAGCAGAATAGGTTTCCCGTTATTGTAACGCAGCTACTCCAGGGTTATAATTGTTCCAGATAGATCTAATGCTTTCCATTATGCATCACCCAGATTGCTTTGATAAACAAAGCATTTGCTCATGTTGATTGTAAAATGAGAAGGAAACTCACACCCTAATCCAATTTAAAATATAGCCAGGAGGTGGATGTTGATTACAGTGTGAATATAGACACTGTTACATCAGTGTAAGCCCAGTTGCTGGAATAGAAAACAGCATCTTGGTACCAGCAAAACTAGGCAAAAGGAGTGGTACCAGACTCCTGGGAGTCTCAGGGCTATGGATTTTTCTTAATCTCCCTTCCTTACGCAGTAGAAATGTGTTCCACAGAGTGTTCAGGCATTCTGCTTATTTCAGCCACTGAGAGGTGGGATGGGAAAAGCACATTTTGGGTTAAAATATAAGCACAGATGAGGAGTCGCAGTTTGTGAAAGAAGGCTGTGATTTAACAGTTAGTCTGGCTTTGAAAAAATTCTGAGAACTGACGGATGGAAGAAAATAAAAGCAGGAACAGTGAAACAGAAATAGGGAATTGAAGGCGAAGGGGAAGAAAGGAGACAAGCAAAAGACAAGGGAAGGTATTATTGGGGAGCAGCATGAACACTAATGGGAAATGATAACCCTAACCCCCCAGAGAACCAGGATTCCTATTCACAGATCAAAACTGTTGGAAATAACTCTCTGCTCAGCTGCTTTCATTAAGACAAAGAAGCCAGTGGGCTTGGTTTGTTTCAGGTCTCAATGCAGTTTCCTCATCATAAAGTCACCTACACCAGTGGCCTTTTTTGTTACCAGCGCAGATGTCAGGAGCTGCAAGATCAGAAAGTCTTCATCTTGCTACAGGCTCTTGCCTGGCCTCCATCCCTGTAGAGCCTGAGCAGAGCAATAATCCCATCTGACAGATGGGAAGAGAAGCAAAGCAATGCTCAAGTTCAACCAGGCAGCCTGTGTGAGAGCAGGGTTTGGATCTGCTCAAGCTCAAGTCCAGCATTCCTTTCAGCTATCCCTTCTTGGTGATGCCTACATGCACTGGAGCCTCTTCTGCGCTCTCTCCTGAAGAAAATAGGACTGGTCCTTCTTGCAGAGCAGCAAGGCACCAGGAAAAACAATCTTTTTTTGCTGCTTAATGGACTTTTACTTGGGGGGGTATTT
Source organism: Nicator chloris (assembly GCA_013400495.1). NCBI lineage: Eukaryota > Metazoa > Chordata > Aves > Passeriformes > Pycnonotidae > Nicator > Nicator chloris. The sequence continues at coordinate 17,058 of WAAE01003875.1, read as the reverse complement.
GGTTTTGTATAGCTGGATTACTGCAAACATTATGAGCTTCAAATTATGGGAACTGCCTTTGTTTTTCTTAAAAAATAGGTTTTTAAAACAGTGTACATAAGGTCCCATGAGACTTACTGGCTCAACTGCAGGCCAGATTTAACTCTCAGATGTTATAAATGGAGACTAACTCAACTGCTGTCCATAACGTTGCTGCAAACACCCTCTCATTCAGCAGAGAACAAAGTCTGCTCCTCAGTTTTGCATCAGAAGGAAACCAAAAGGAGCACACTTCGAAGAAAATATTTCCCATGAAATCTCATGGCCAGCTACTGCAGATGTTACCCAGACATGTCTGAAAAGCATGTTTCTATAAGAGGCTTAGACTAAAAAACAGTGATGAGATGACATGAGGTTTTTTTCAGCTTGTCCTGGTAGTGCTCTAAGTCAGGCTGAAATAATACACCCAGTGTTGGACCTGCACAATCTACAGCCCCTTGTAGGATGGGGCTTCTGTGCTGGACTCAGCTCCATGCTGATTTCAGCTCTCCATCTTCCACCTTGTAGCTGACTCTCAGAGTACCCTGAGCTCAGTCACGTCAGGAGACAAACGCCCACAGAGGTATATTCTTGGACAAAAGCACAGGAAAGAAAAGCATCAGGTGGGAAGCTTCTCCTGCACTCTGGAGGGTTAAGATGTGAACAGCTGTCTCTGCCTTCTCCCTTTGTTACCAACATCAAAGCATGGCTCCGCCAGAGGACATTGACCAAACGAGTGCAGATCACCAGATATGATGTGGTCCAAATGTGATACTTCAGTACTTGGGGGGAACTCACTGGTTTTATTTCTCTTTGTCCAAACAATCCACTTTTACCCTATTTAGCCCATCCCAAGAGATCATTTCAACCCCTGTGGCTGTAGACCTGCCTGCCCTTCTCTCTCTCAGCAGCAGCTGGCAAGGCTTGACTGTATTCACCTCCCATGTGTCATCCCATGTGTGGCTGTGGATGCTGATGGACAGGAGAAGGAAGAAAAGAGAGGAGGACCAGGAGTACAACAGTAACTATCGGGTTTTTTTTCCTGTTTCTAGTGCTGGTTAGGTGTCATGGCTGGTTTGAGGATTTACATCAAGAAAAGCAATGGATCTGGGGGAAGAAAGGGTGGAAAGGGGATGAGACTGCAAAGTCCATCAGAATGGTGTATGAGCTATATAGTCATGCAAACACAAGCACACAAATATATATATATATATAAAATATAAAATTCTCAAGCAGTCAAGAAATGAGTAAAAAAAGAGTGCTGAATATTAGCGGAAGGGCCTTTCTGAATGCAGTAAGACAAATGTAGGAAATGCTTCATTATTAGCACTCAAAGACTTTTTTCAGCACAATTCTTTGCATATCCCCGCCAAATAACTGTGCCTGGAATGAGGATAATGGAAATATTGATTGTTCTCTTAAATTTTCTCTGTCAGCTTCATTTCCCAAAGTGTCCTATATTTAAAAGACAAAGGACTTGAACCCCAACATGTGCTTAGTAGGAGGAAGACCCTGTCTGTTAGCTGGCTTTGGAAATTTTTTCTTTTACTAGGAACTGAAGATGCAGAAGAAAGTTCTTTGTTAAAATAATTTGGTTAAACTTGAGTGCTGTCTCCTTTCTTCTGTGCTTTTTTCCTTTGGCTGGTCTGTCACTCAACATACTTTACTGCATACGATGAACCCTGGCCAGTCAGCAGTTGCTTATTTACCAAAAAGGTACAGTCCTGGTTACCACCTGAAGTGTCAAGCTTCCACATACTTCTCTGCAAGCCATTTGCGTGGAGTGGCCAGCCTGACCTCCAAGCAAAGCTGAAAGCCACCACTCCTGACCCACTCTTCAGAGAGCCTGGGAGCCCCAGCAGTAGCCCACAGGTGAAGGAGAACTGCTGTGTGCTTGTGTGAACCCTTGCAGCTTGAAGGGCAGAGCAGGGTTTGGCATGCCTACAGATCCAGGTGCAACCTCCTGCTGCTCGGCTCAGAACCGACAAGCCAGCCTCCCTGGTCAAAGACTGGTTTAGGGAAGCCAGCCTGGCTCACATTTGGGCTGCTCAGAAACCGTCACAGCTGTGCAACAGCATTCCCTGGTGTCTAAATCCCAGCAGTTATTAAAGCTTTCCTACCTGGAGGTTGTTGCTAGGCAAGAGGCATCCTGCAAGTGCTCCATCACTGAGGTCAATTAAATGCTATCCTCAAGCTAGTTCCTTTGAACTGAAATCTGTGTGAAAACAAAGAGACAAGATTCTGGTTCTCTTCATTAAAGAATGATTTGAGCTGTTGATAGAGACAAGCCTTAGTAGCAGCTTTTAATTTCCTCGAAGTAGAAATGAGGTTTGGACAAAATTTTTTTAGGACTAAGAAAGGACACTGAGTTTTTAAAAGGAAAGAAAAGGCACCTGGTGTAATGTACATAATTTGAAACAGCAGTGCCCACCCTCTCCTCCTTTGCATCACTTTTTCATCTGAAATGAGTGCCAGTGTCAGATGACACCATAGTTCATGCCCATGTAAATGGTAAGGTCCCAAGCTGTACCAACAGAATGAGGCACATTTTTGCTCAGATTTGGGATTTGCTGCAAGAGGAGGAAAAAGATAGCAGGGTTGCTAAGGTTTAAAAGAGAGAGTGAAGCAGAGAAAGCAAAAAAAGGGAAGGAAAATATCATGTGTAGGCTCAAAGGTAAAGGCTGTTTTTCTCACTGATAATAAATGTGCCAAGAAGGCTGAATTCATTTTAAAAGGTCATTGGAAAAAAAGTCAGATGAAAAACGTTTTGATAATTGAAATCCAAAGTTTTGTGCATGTTATTTCATCCTGGGCTTCTGTCAGCTCAGCCAAACATTTTCTGGGCAAGCAGCATTGCAGCTTGTAAAGGAGCCTGTCTCAAAGCCAGGCTCCCCAGATCCCTGCTGGAAGCAGCTCTGCTCACCTCCATCAGGGAGACACAGCCAGGGCCAAAACAGTTCAACAACCTCGGGAACTGCTTGCCCTGGGATTGGGAAAATACTCAGGGCTCAGCTAAAAAAGCTGGAAGTGGGGTTGTGGTTGAGGTTTCCCTTATTTCAAAGCCTCTGGATTTCCTTTCATTCCAGCAAACAGAATGTTGTTTTAAAAAATTAGGTTGCAATGCTACATTATTTTTAGGGGGTTTTTAAGCCTGAAAAATTCCAAATCAGAATACTAATGTAAGGAACTTTTCATGCCTCATTCAATCCTAGTGGGTACCTAAATTGATTATTATAGCAAATATGTTTTTGTCAGTGAGAGACAGTTTAGGAGCCTCTATGCTTATTGAAGTTTCATGTTCAATGTTTTGAATAATTCAGGCAGAAAAAATATTTTGAAAATGTCAGATCATTTTACTTTGAGATTTTGGTGTTTCATTCTGCTGCAGCATTGTAAAGCTAAAGGAAACAGAGGAAAACACTTGGTAATGTCAAATCCTTCACTACATTTGGCAGTGCTGTGGAAAAATCCACACCTTACTACTCTATGAGTTGGCACCCACCCGCCCTTCACCCACCTAGCCTGTCACCACCAGGTTATGGAGTTGCTGGCTTAGTGTAATGTCAAGTATTTTCATGTATATTTAAGGAGGTGAGTTTTGGAGACACAGCATTCAACTCAGGGGTCAGGAAGTCCAACTTTGTCCTCCCACCTCCATGGTGAATGCCCCAAAATGCTAGGCTTCTCTGGGAAGGGGGAAGAATTATCATGATGCTGTAGGTCTTCAGTAGCCAGAACAAAAAGTGTGATACTGTACCTGAATATGAATAATTTTGGAACTTTTAAGAAAACAGGAATGTCACCTTTGCTCTTGCTCCCCTGCAGCTATGTTCCACCTTCTGCTGCTCAGACTGCAGCAGAAGCTGCTGAAGGACTCTCTGAAAGCTTTATAAATTTTTTCATTTAACCTGAAACAGTTTCTCAGCCCTTTCTTTAGGTGTGGAAAACAATGCTTGATTTCAGGGTCAGTCCAAAAGGGATAGCTCTTTACTGAATTATAATCCTGTAGTAACACAGTGCATTATTTCATGCCCTCTCAAACAGCTTTCCGCCAGGCAGGAATGAAACATGTATCCTTCCTTTGATTTCTGTTCAGGCATCCTGCTGGTGATAGCCTCCAATTAGCTATTTACCATAGGACAGCAGCATCCTGAACGCACATCTCAGCTGGTGAATCATTTGTCTTCTGAAATCTACACTCTGCACCTTCTGGATAGAGTTCACACCCCAGTCTAACATACTGGAGTAACATGGGCTGCCAGCACCATATCTGTAAATACCAAATCTACAAATACAAAAATGTGAAATTTTTGAATCTGTGGGCTCGGTTCTGACACAAAAAATGTACAGACTTTTTTTCCCCTGTTGACCTCCCATTTTGAAAGATCCTGCTCAGCTTGCTATGGCTGTCATGTAGAGGAGAAGGCATTCACAAATCCTTCTTACTGACTGCTGTACTCAGCAGTAGTTTTCAAGGGTCTCTCCCCACTGCTGTGCAAGTCCCTGCAGGTGATGTGCCACAGGAGACCTTCAGGCTGCTGGAAGAGCCTTACATAGAAGCCAGTGTGATTTTAGAGCCCGAGCCAAGACATGCTTTGTTTTCGTTGCCCTGGCTGCAATCCTGCCCTAGCAGAAAGAGTGACAAATGCTGCCCATGAGAGAAGAGTGTAGTACACAAAAAATCATTGGGTGAGAAAACAAATGTTAATTATGTAAGCTAAAAAAAGTGCACAGGGAAAACGACAGACAACTGCTGAATGTTCCTGCTAGTGCATCTCACTCCATTTTACTGCTAGAGCTTTTTGTAAGAAGAGTTAAGCTGCTCACATATGTCAAGATTTGCCAGGGTTTTCATTTTTAAAGTTGTGCCAGAGGGGCAGGTGGCAAAGGAGCCTGACAGTGGTTTATCCATCTTTAACATGAAGTGGAACCATCATGTTCTGGCAAGGAGGCTAAACGGGGGAGTCAAGTCATCACAGCACGTAGTTCCTTGCTCAGCCTCCTCATGCTTCGCCTTTACCCCCCTCTGGACAAGCCATTTAACTGCAGTCATCTTTAGTTGCTTTATTTTTGTGTTAGAGACAGAAATATCTGTGCCCCGTTTCCATGCCTACTCATATTTACAGAGTTTATTCTGAAATCCCAAGCTGGAAAATCAAAGGAGAGGCTTGATAATGATGTGACAGCAAAGCAACTACACCTCCAGCATCTGTTGTTTTGCCCTGAGTGTTTTCTTCCAGGAGAACAGTTATTCAGAAAGGGAGGTCAATAGAACTCTAAACAGAAGCAAACTGAATAGTTCATATTTCTTATCGTCTTTAATGATGCTCAGTGACATGAAATTGTTACCATGGAAACTAGTTTAACAAAGGTATTACATGTGCTGTTTCCAAGGTTCAAGCCAGGCTCCTGCCTCTACCAGTGAAGTTTTAGAGGAGGGAAGTCTCAGTGTCTTCATGGGTCTAGCAATAGGTCTCTGAAAACCCCCAGTCCAGTAATTAGATGTTTGTGGGACTTCACACAAATAGGACATCCACTGTTCCCAGCTCCTTCCCTTTTAAGTAATCAGTATGAAATTAAGATACTATTAGTTGGAGACCCTTCAGGAAATTCTAGAACTGAGTACAGCATGAAAATGGACCTGCCAAATCAATTATTTTCTTCTAGTGCTTTGCTGTGGGCTGTTTTAGAACAAAAGAGATATGATCTGGACTTTCAAGATGGGTTTCATCTAACAAAAGTTAGATGCTGAGAAAACAGAATATTCTGCATGTTTATGTGTCTGATGATGAACCTCCTCTCATTTCCAAAAGATATATCTCCATGGAACATGCTTCTGAATTCCATCCAGAGCTTCTAGGAGGCGATTTATTCTTCACAGAATATAATTCCTGTTATCCTCTATTCCTATTCCATTCTTCATATAATTATATTAAATAGCACGGAGAAAGAGAGAGAGCGGGGGGGAGGCCTGTGGCAGTCAAGGTTAAGGGATTTGCTTGGGTGTTCCAAAGCAGCAGTGGCTATGAGCTAGGTGTAATGGCAGGATCATCACCAGGGTAAGCACAGCTCTGCAGGAAGCCCACAGAACATGTTACACCCCAGGATGGACCGGCCTGGGAAGGCCAGCCTGCACAGGAGATCCCTGATGACACAAATTTGAAAGTCCAGAACGTAATACCTGCAAGAAGAAATGGAGGGATGTAGGTTTTTAGCCAAAGAGAGCACTGAAGAGGGACAGTGAAAGGGATTGTTTGGTTGGGGAAAGGGCATGGTTAGAAGGACAAGGAATAATGGGTTTAAATTACACCTGGTGACATTAAGATTTGGCTTTAAAGGTGGGATTAATCCAAGCAAGTACAGACATCTACCATGTAAATACTCCATCTAGGTTTCATCTGTAACCGTGGAAAGAAAGAGTCATTTGCAGAGCACTGATCATCTCATCCTAAAATAGACATCTAAAATAGTGCTTTCACAACACCTCGTGCTTTTCATCCACAGCAAAGCAACCTGTTTCTTGCATCCAGCACTTCCAAACTGGCTCCTGCTCTCACAGCCATAAACACTAAAGTTTGCAAATGAACCACATATGTGGGATGGGGTGCCAGGGGCTGCTAACCCCCCTTATTCTCATTTGCTAAGGCAAAGAGCAAACCCTGGAGCAGGCTGAACTGCTGCATCCAGTTAGTGCTGTGACCAGGATCATACTTAGCAGTAGGGAGTGCCAATGACCACATAATAAATACCACGTGTTTATGAAGAATATAAATGTCCCTGTTTCGTCTTGTCCTGTGCTGGGAATTGGCCCTGGGTCATTCTTCCTATGAATCCTTTCAGAAGGACCAAGGGGAAGAAAAGAAGAGGGAATGTTACCTTGTGAAGGGCAAGTTTTCTCTTGCACTTTAAGCTGAAGGCACAGCACAGATGTCTGTGCAATATCTGTGGTTTTTGAGATGTGGAGAAATAGTGTCTGATGAGCAGGTTCCATTTAATTGAAGAAGAATTACAGCCTAAGTTGTCAGAAGATAATAAATTCAATGACTCTCAAAATAATACCTTCCCTTCAACATACTGAGTTCTGTTCCAGATACGCACCTATGCTATGGATAAGCCACCCTGCCTTTCTCTGGTAAGTTTCCACACATTTCATCAGAAACAATAAATAAATAACTACCACCCAAAGGAGCAAAGAAACAGCCATAAGCAGTACATGGAAATCAGGTCAGCACAGTGGTACCTCTAAAACCCAGAAAACACGTTACACCACCAGCACAGGCGTTAAATCAATACATGGGAAGATGAGGTGTTATCAGGAGGCAAGAAGCTATAGATTTCTTCTGTTTTAATTGCATTTCTGCAACTCGGTAAGCTATTAGAGGTGAGTAAATATGCCAGTGCAGAGGCTTAATGATAACTTTCTCTAGCATTTCTGTAACACTTTTCATCTTCAGAATGCCACCTGTCTGAGACATGTAGGTAAATATTAACCCTGCTCTGCAGCTGACTTATTTATAAGCTATCAGCAGGCACGTTATGCTAGCGGGCTGCAGAGACTAATTTATAGCTCAGCCGTGGGAAGTCACTTGGTTTGCCTGCACCCAGGAGTAATTTCATACTGCCACCAATCCTTCTCCAGCCTGTAGATGGAGATATCCTGGTCAGCAAGCTGCTATGGTGGGGGGATAACGGGTAACTGGCTGCAGGAGCCCCACCAACCTCCTCCCCTCTAGATTTCATGGCGAGTCCCAGGATGCCAGGCCACTTTGTGCCCTGACATTTTACCAATTGCTAGGGACAGCCAGGAGTACTTTGTTTTACATTTGGAAGAGCTTTCTCTTTCTTGCTAAAGAACAAAAAGGTCCTGACCTCAACTTCTCTCGTGCAAATCAGGAGAACCGATGCTGAAACCACTGGGGTTGCAGAATTAGAAGCAGAGTGGTTACAAGGGAATTATTCCTTGTTATTTATTGATCACACAGAGGATTCAATTCTTCCTGTGTTACAAAGAGACAACCAGAGAAGAAAAGACATTTCATTAAAGAAATAAATGGCAATTGTTCTAAAGGCTAAGGGACTACATAACAAATGATTTATGACAATTTTTAACATCTTTCCTACTAGGCTAATAGCACTGTAATAGATAACATCTATCCTTTCCTAAGTCACTATAAACAGTTAAAAAGCAGGTCCTTAAAGACAAGCAGGTGATACTTTCTGGACACAGTTATTGTCATAACTGTTCTTGCTGTGTTGGAAACAGGATAATCACGGGTAGGAGGTACACAGGGGCTGTGGGGTGGATGGCACCCAGCCATGTGGGTGCTGCCGTGGGCTGCCAGACCCTGTGGAGAGGGAAGCAGCCAGCAGAGCATGACAGGACATGGCTCTGCTCCCAGGGGGGAAAAGCCAGCACAGGGATTTGGTATGCAGGCTAAAGCACACACATACTGAGGTAATAAAACTGATTTGGGTAAGTCTGTTGAGCCTGCATACGCTGAGGTGTTCATGATGCTTTATGCCACTGTGCATTAATGGGGCAACTGGTGAATGTGGGGAATGCACATTTTCATTCCTTTTCTGCTTTTTAACTTGCCAATGAGTCACTTTTGCTCATTGCAAAGGCCAGTCTTTGATGGCATCATTAGACTGTGATTACATCATCAATCACACTGGTGATAAAGAAAATACCCATCTCTGTAGAGCAAACAAAGATGTGCCTTGTGAATATCTGTACTTTTGTGAGTCTCTGTGTTCCTTGAGAAAGCAAGATATATACAGTCCCATTTTTCTCTGATGTACTTTAGAGAAATCACTCAGTTGCAGTGGCTACCTAAAGTTTCTTGTTTGCTACTTTTAACTTTGTGAATTCTTTACATTAATCATGGGTCATGATGAGGTAGAAAAGAGGACAGGTATCTGCTCTAAAGGAGCAAGTCCTTCCATTTTCCAAGTCTCCCATCTGAAAAACTCATATCCCAAGATTCAGGTCAGGAGCATGGGATGGCCAGAGGAGGGAGTGAAGGATGCAGTCAGGGATCAAGCAAGGTCAGGTGGAGTGTCTGAGAACGGAGAAGCAGGTCAGAGCTAAGGTGTTCAGAGGCAGAAGCAGCACGCAGAGCCAAAAAGCAGGAGACTAAAACAATGACCAGCAGCAAGAATCTGAAGCATAACAGCAGCCAAGAGCTGGGCTAAGCAAAGTCAGTGCATCCCAGCGGCCTCCCAAGGACAGTCTAGGGGCTGGTGACCAAGTGCAGCTCGACTGTCTGGGACCCACAGATTGGGCTCAGAATACCCCAGACATTTTGGAGCAAGAGGAGAAGTGAGGTAGTCAGAGACCTCCTTCAGAGCAGTGCAGCGATGGCACTGCACCTCTTAAGCTGCACTGTGGTAAGCTGGAAGCGTGCAGCTGACAACCCAGTGGGGTTCCTGTGAGGAGGCATCAAGGTGCCACGGGCTGGGTTTGCTGCTGGAACACGGCTTCGGTTGTGTGCGGTGTGTGCAGCACACGAGAATGGGCTGGCTGGAGTTTACACAAAGGTGTCCTCATGCTAGGACTGGAAAGCCTGTAGTAAAGTCATACACTGTCTACATCTTCTCACAGGTCAACTGCATGTAAATCATGTTACCATTCATACACTGGGTAGTTCCTCATAGAGGCCCAGCTTTCATTAATACTGCCTCCAATTATTATTCAAACACATGCTTTTGCTATCCATCTCATATGTTAATTTTTTTCCATTTCTCAACATCCAGAAGGTAATCTGATTACAACTTTGACCTTTAAGACAAGGCATATCTTGTTTTTTAAATGCCATCCTCACTCTAATGTACATACAAACATAACCTTATTAAAGACTGTAACGGGTTATTAATGGCATGAGGCATAAATATCCGTGCACAGAGACCACAACCAGATGTACACCTGAATTAAAATACCAGTCATGTTACTGCTAATCACTCAGACCTTTGGGCACAAGCAATGCTCACCTAACAAAGTTAGAGACAGGAATGGATTCTTCTGTGAGAACAACTATGGTCGACGGTTTATTTTGTAATCATCTTCAAAAAGGTGCTTAGAGAGAAGAAAATTCAGGATATACAATGAAATACATTACAAGAATAAACTTTTACTCAAAAACATTGGACATGGAATATTCTGATATGTGGGTCAGGGAAAAGAGGAAACCATCAAAGTCACTGTGGGGTCTAGCAGCCAAACCACCAATGGAGAAAAATAGGAAGTTTGAAACCTTGAAAATGAAAGAAACCTGGAGAATTGAAACAGGCAATGTAAACACAAATGTCTTTCAGCCATGACATTTGGATTCCACTTGCACAGCACCTTAAGGTGCAAACAACTTCAGAAAATCTTGCTCAGTTGAAACACTTTTTAAAAATTCTGGCTCCCATGAGTACCTAACAAAGTGAAAACATGACAGCATGACGGAACATGGCAGGACTAAGACAGTGATCATCCCCCTGTACCCAGCACTGGTGAGGCCATACCTTGAATCCTGTGTTTAGTTTTGGGCCCTTCCCCACAAGAAAGACATTGAGGTGCAGGAGTGGGTCCAGAGAAGAGCAACAAAGCTGGGGAAGGGTCTGGAGCACAAGTCTTATGGGAGGCAGCTGCAGGAACTGAGGTTGTTTAGCTTGGAGAAAAGGAGGCTCAGGGGAAGCCTTGTCACCCTCTAGAATTCCCTGAAAGGAGGTTGTGGCCAGGTAGGCATCTGCATCTTCTCCCAAGTAGCAAGCAACAGGACAAGAGGAAATGGCCTCAACCAGGTAAGCTTTAGAATGAATGTTAAATAAAATTTCTTCCCAGAAAGGGTTGTTAAGCATTGGAACAGGCTGCCCAGGGAAGTGCTGGAGTCACTGTTCCTGGAGGTATTTTTAGACGTGTAGATGTGGCACTTACGGACATGGTGTAGGGATGAACACGGGGACATGCAAGGTTAATGGTTGGACTTGAGGATCTAAGGGTCTTTTCCAACCTAAACAATCCTATGATTCTATGGAAACTAGAGCTAGTCAGAGTTAGAGCAGCTGTAAGTGCCTCTTTAGACCAGCCTGAGCATGTGGTGGTTGTGCTGCTTTGTCTGGCACAGCACTCACACCGACAGCCATGGTAGCACGATGTGGCAGCTCTCACCAGGCAGCCACACCAGGAAAGCACCTCCTCACACCTGTGCCAGCTATCTGCTCCACGTGCCCACAGCTCCTGGACACGTGTAGGGCTGTGCCTCAGAGGTGGCACAGGGATGACCCTGCCATCCTCCTCTCCCAGGAGCTTCACCCTCCTGCTCCCCCAGGAGAAGACTCAGATGAGTCAGTTCAGTGTGGTTGACTGCAACACATGGGGTGAGGCAGTACGAGGCATGGGCTGCTGTGTGGTACTTCCCATCAATAATGTTCTCATGGGATCTATTTTTTCAGAGCATATATTTGCATTCTATACTTTCTCTGAAGTAACTCAAACCCCTACATTTCACTTGTCTGAAACAACACAAAAACCTATGGTAATATGGAAAGTTAAATGCCTCAAATTCAAAACAGAGGAGCTGATATATCCTCCTTGCCTTATGCTTTATCCAGACTGACTGCTCAGTGCTTTGAACTGACAAATAAAGATCGATTTCTTAAAATCATTGCAGCAAACGTTGATATCATTTTTCTCTGAAGTCACGCTCCACTCTTTACAACAGACAGCATAAGGAAACATCCAGCACACTCTGATCCTGTGCTAACTCCAAGCCTAGTATTGCTTGAAGAAAGTTTTTGCTGAATTGCTCGGATATTCCACTGCTTCCTGAATAACCACAACTATAAACATGCTGAGTAAAACTAGATAGTACCGCAGCTGTAAGAACCAAAAGCAAGAAAATAAAGATGGTCAAAGCAAAAGAACATTTTGTACTTCTTAAACTCTAATATTCAAGACAGTCTTATAGGTAGATGAAATATGCTGATATCATTGAGGAACTCAGAGTAGTAGTTTGAAAATATTTTGTGTGCATTGTCATGAGTAACTGGTTTTACTGCAACTGTGGGATTGGAAGATATTTAGGAAGCAACTAAGCCCAATGATTATTTGCCAAGCAATAGCAGACAACACATGCTTGGGAACTAGCTGTGAATACTTTCTATTGCTGCAGTCAACCTGTAGCCCTCAACACAGAGGATTCTGGTATTTTAAATATATTACAGAAACTCTTTGGTGTTTTCCAGCTTATGAGCTCTCTGAATGTCATTGTTAGAAGGATTTAACTGTGATTTTAAGGAGGTTTTTTTGGTCAGAAATGTCATTAACACTATTCATCCTCACAGGTTTTGCATTATCTCTTCATATTTAACAAAAGAAACATAGCAATAGAGACCACTTGATTGACACAAAGATATTAAAGATAGTGCAGTTATCAGATGAATCACAGGCAATTTGATGAAATTAATTGGGAAATGTTCGAAAAGTGATCCTATTCTTGTCACTATGTTAAAAGACTTTCTGGTCATGCAGTTAAGGGGGGCTGTTCTCATGGCAATTGGCAGGAGTTACATGCACAGAAAAAGGCTCCTGTTTTGTTTTTGAATAACTGGATCATTCAGGGTCTGTGCTTCAGGGGGTTTGTTTTCCTTACAAGGGTAAAGTCTCTGATTTCTGCTGCACTGTGCTCTGCACATGTAGGAAAACAGAATAGCCAATGTTGTTTTCTTTCTGCACTTCGTGTGTGGGAGGAGAGTAAATCTCTCTGACCCATTCCACCCACAGCATTTCAGTTAGCATTGGGCATCACCATTATCAATCTCACTGCCTGAATTCAGGGAACTCAGAATTGTCACAGGCATGAAAAATACCAGCTGTAGGAAGAAAATAAGACTTATCTTCTTCTGTCTTAACCCAGCATCGGCTGATGCCTTTAAGTGTTACAATGGGCATCTCATGGGGAGAGGAGATGAGCCTCTGTTTCAGAAATGGAGATAAGTAAGTGACATTTTGGAGGATGAGTTTTGTCATAGGCAATACACTCTAACATTAGGATACCTAGAGCAAAGCCTAGGAAATTACTTTGTAATTAATTTGTAGATACTACCTGGGAATACTTATTTGCCCTGCATATAAAATTACATTTTATATGCCGGGCAAAGAAATGTTCCCAGGTAGTATCTACAAATTCTAAAAACAATAACCAGTCAATTCTCAAAAAAAAAAAAAAAGTCAAACTGGGGAAAAAAAATAATAAAGCAAGCTTCAAAAGCCTGCAAAACTCTGAGTATAGGACAAAGACTTCTGTACATGGCTCATATAATGCACAGACACTCCTGGACAGCTCAGCTAAAGATCTTTTCTGCTCAAAATGACTTTTAGGCCAAGCCTTATTTCATTTCCAAAATGGTGGATATGGTTTCCCTTAGCTGCCCCACATGGCCCTATAAGGAAGGTCCACAGCCACGGCGCTGTGGAGCGCTCCATAGCGATGGAATGCAACCAACTGAGCAAGAGGAATGAGAGGTCTGCTGGAGGTGGTCCTCTCCATGAAGAGCTACCAGTACTGCTGTTTTAGTTTTTGTGAGAAACTGCTGCTTGCATGGGCTTGCTGTAAATTTATACACAGTAATATCCACCATAACTGTGTTTCCAGGAAAGAAGGAAAGGTCACGTGTGGCTAGGGTGGAGTACAGAGGAATAAGACATCAGTCTTCACGTTCTCAGTCCCTAAGCAACCCTACAAAAAGATAGCAGGAACTGAGGTGCCACGGGAAATGCTCATCCTAGGGACTGGATGAGATGTTGCATATAAACATCATGTCCCAAAAGTGGGTTTCTCTGTGTTAAGTAAACGATGTGACCCTGCATCATTAAGTGCTTTACATGTCCTGGAGGAAATGAAAAAAATTTCAAGAATTCATACTAAGTATTGCCTGAAGAAAGTACTTTCCAGTTTCCATTTAGGAGCAAGTACATTTCTGGCATAATTAGGCACAGCTCATATTCTCCAGAGAAAATGTGATGAAACACAAAGTGCAAGAAAAGAAATGAAATAGCCCCATAATTAAATCTCCACCAGCTACCTCCACACCAAATCTTTCATATATTCACCTCCTAAAAAACATTTCTTACACTTTGGGGGATTCTTTCATATTCTTTTTGGATTAATTAGAATCTCTTCCAGTAACATTCATCACTTAGTAATGATTTGTTTTAATATGTCTGCTCACAGCAACACCTATAAATGGGAAAAAAACATTTCCAGAGTACAGCTATTGCCTGGCTAAATTGTGGTCAAAATTGTGCAGAATACCTTAATTTAACAACACAAGGCTCTATGCATGCCCTTCAGTGCAAAAATGAACACAGAAGGAATAAAATCATGTTCATGCTTTGCATCTTTATTGTGCTTCACACGCTCAAAATGCCATATGGGATTCACCTTCTTAATGCTTTCACTACCAGTATGAAAAGTATAAATATTATTTTCTCCACAGCTAAAGGGACACAGACAAGTTTTCATAAGGCCTGAACCTCACAAGACCCTGTCTGAGCTGTACAGATTTATCATCCAATAAAAGGAGGGCTGTGGTGAGTTAGCCTGGCCACTTAGCCATTGCTAGTAAAGCCAGAAGGCTACTAGACCAACACTTGAAAAATCTGCCAGATCTGTCACTCATACAACTTTCCCATGGCCCACAATCCAGGGCAACAGTGATCACTCACTGCAGAATCCAAGATTTAATTGAAAAGTAATGTTTTTTCGGCCCTGTCGCTGCATGCCTGACCCGAGTGTAACTTTCAATGCTGGTCCCCTCCTAAGTGAGATAGTTTCTGCTCTGGCTGTGAGACACCTACCTTTGGTTAGAGCAGAAGGCAGGATGAGACACATCCTAACATTTCAATTGAGGTTACGTGGGAAAACTGACATGTGAGGGCTCCCAAGATGCATGAGATAGGGTTTTAGGCAGGTGCGTGAGTAGAGGGTGATTCAGAGACAGGACTTTGAGAAATTAAGGAGGAAGGAACTCTTCAAATGGGCCTACTTTTCACTTACCAGAAGACAAAATAACTTAGGTCCCTTGCTCAGTGCCTGGGGCAGTTGTGTGGAAGAAGTCCTGTGATGACAGGACTGGTGGGAGAGACAGCTTTGCACTTGGGTTTTACCCTCAATGCAGGTTTCCTGTTCATCTTTGCCTTAGAAGTGTCACAGACCAAAGGCATGAGAGGTACACTCTGAATGGGTGGGAAGCAGAGTGAAAAAGCAGAAGAAACTGACAGCACAGTTTCCTGAAGTACTTTTTTAGGGCTTGATAACAACAGACATACTTGTGGGAAAGACAGGTGGGAAATCTGAAGGCAGAAAAGGTCAAGATAAATACATGCTATGGAAAGAGAGAAGGGAAGAGGGACATACCAAGTGAGAAAGAAGAAATCTTAAGAGTGATTAATTTTCAATGACAGAAGACAAACGGAGTGAAACTTTAGAAACAATGAAGATAGGCACAAAAAAGGGGAAGATTCTGTAGGCAGTCAGTAACGCATTTGAGTGAGAAAGTATTGGCAATATAAATCAGAATGCCATCCACAGCATTCCAGCACGTAGTCTTGTCTGCAGCAGTGACCTGACCCAGCCTGGGACATGCAGTCACACCAGCATTGCTTCAGTTCAGGTGGAGAGCTTTAATACAGCTGTGATGAACATTCTTGTGTTGGACAATGAGAAGCATATTTTTGGTATGGATCGGTGCAAGACGTGATGGAAGAACCATACCCATTCCATAAAAATGGTATTTCAGCATGTTTTCCTTACAGCCTCAGAGAACATATGAAGCAAAATTAGAGCAGAATCAGAACCATAGAATCACAGAACATCCTGAGGAAGAAGGGACCCAGGAAGACCACCGAGTCCAGCTCCTGGCCCTGCACAGGACAACCCCAAAAAACAATCCATGTGTCTCAGAGCATTGCCCAAACCCTTCTTGAACTCTGGCAGCCTTGGTACCATGACCACTTCCCTGGGATAGAATAGAAAACATATGCATGAAAGTGCCTTGCCATTTTGTTGTTTAGCTGCCAGCAACAGAGGGAGAGAACTCTCTTTTTATTAATGGTATGCTGGTGTCATTTCCTAATTTTTCTTATGCCTCACATTTCTTTCCAGGCTTTTATTCTCTTTTGCCACCAGTTGTGCCATTTGGGGCCAAAAGTGTTATCAGTTGTTCAAGCAAAAAACTGAAAAGTTTGCATATGGAAAGACTGAATATGAAGTACATAATCAAGTTCCTAATTCACTTTGGGTCAGTTTTCTTTTTTCTCTATGATTTTAAACGCTGTCTTTTTTCCAGCTGGTACTTTGCAACTTCTTTGCAGGATGTGCTGGCACATTTACTCCCTTTTATGCTTTTTCTATGTCTCATTTTTTTTATTCCTCCATGATCTTCTTCTGTATCTCCATTTAAACTACTTCATGTTGCTTAGCAACACCCAGAATGACACCAACAAGGTACAATCCCACTGTTTCTAACAATTCTCACCTTACAAAGATCACAAATATAATTTTACTTCACACTCCCAGTGAATTCACCTCCTCAGAATGGCACTGATCTCTTATTTATGTCTCAGTAATCCAATTTTTTCTATGACAGCTAAGTTCAAGTCAAACATGCAGAAACAAACAGAGTTTCATAGGATATTTGCATCTTCCAGTTTTGCTCTGTTTTGTACTGGCATCGTTAACCTGCTGAGATAATACAAAAGTGGAAATAAGAGATAATGTTTTAGATCCTGATTTTCCCAACGTGCAGATCCAGGGACTCTGACTGACATATAAATGTTCAAATTGCTACACTGTTATGAACCCAAACTTCATAAAAAGTTGGAGATGTGATTGTAAGACTGAAGCCCGTCCACAGATCTAATTAAACACCATCCAGATATTTCCAATAAACATCTTTAATATCCCAAATTTCACACCAGACTGCTTTCTTCCTCAGCACAGTAGAACAGAAACACAACAAATGGGCTAAGCTACTTTATTATTATTATTATTA
>WAAE01003874.1:0-16192 GCA_013400495.1 Nicator chloris | reverse complement strand
TTTATCTATGGGGCTTGGTATCATTCTCAGGGGAAAATAAAACATATATGAATGTCCCTTGGGAAAAATATTTCTTTGACAAGCGAAAAAGTCCATAACACACAAGATGGCACTGTTTCACCTATGAAAATGCTTATTTTTCACAAATAACTGTGAAAAATTTGATATGAGAGTGCAGAAGGTTTTATATTTTTGTATAATTGCAGTGCAAACAAGTTTGTATAGTTGGATAGTTTTGGTTTTTTTAATTATTGACCAGCTAAACTATACAGATGCAAGACTGCATAATTGTGGCAAGTGAAAATGCCTCTGAAGTTACTATTGACAAAACTGAATGACTGAGGAACTGGAAACCAGATATGAGATTAAATTCTCTGTGACTTATTCTTCTTTTTCTAAGAATTCTGGGGAATTTGGAATTCAGCTTTCAAATGGTTGTCTTCCCCTGGATCTTCTTTGAACTCCTCCGACATACGTAATAAGCATATAATCTCAGTTTCTGCATTCTTCTTTTAAGATTAGCTTATAAACAGCAAAAGGTATGTGCTAAAGTAAATGAGAATTTCCTATTGTATAGGGGACTTAATTTTTTAATTGAGTAGTGAATTCTAATGTAGTTTTTAACTTTTCATTGGGAAAAAAAACCCCATAAAATAAAAAAAGTTTAAAAAAATCTTTTCCTACTGTAGACATTTTTGACCTTAGGCAACATTTGCATGCTCAGTTTTTGTGAAAACCCAGATACCTCTATTAATGTTCCTAAGCACAATGCAGGAAAGTAATTCTTAATATTTCATAATCTTTCTCCTTCAAATAAATTGACAGTGTTTACTTATTATATTATTCTTCTCAAGGACAGAGTAGAAAACCTGCAAACCTTCAATGAGGTTAGATGCAGTAGTTGAAATAAGATTTCATAATTTCTGTGTCAGATGTTTAAATTTAAGTACATGAATACTGATAGGTTGGTAACCCTTGATCTGTTCTTTGAGAGGAATTAGTTTCTTCTTATATATCAGAAAGTAATGATCAGAAAGTAATGATCAGAAATCAGTTCTCTAATTTTAGATAAATTTTTCAAGGTAGACATGGGTTTATTTTTCAGAGATTTGAGCTCTATTTAAAGACATTCAGAAGTCAGTCAATGAAGACACCATTCTTACCCACCTATATATTGTTATAAGGGTTAAAGAAGTTCACTCTGAAATTTAAGAGGTTTATATATGTTCAATCTGAAATTTCACCTGTTGTTTATTTGCAAAATATCTGTGGGAGTGTGTTTGAAGAAGGTCTGTCTTTAATAACTGTCACTTTTTGCCTTGCATCACTGAGCGATTTCAGCATTATTCCATTTTTGAGAAGAATAAACTGGAAGATGTTCCCTGGAAGCACATGGGCCCATATTTTGTGGTTGTTAGGTGGTACTTCATTACTGTACCATTAGAAGTAGATGCCATGAAAAATGTACGTTGTGGTTATAGGGTCCACAACACTGATAGCTTCTCTCTGTGATCTGTTTATACTCTACTTTCTAATGTAGCCAGTATTTGTAGCTGTTGCTAGCGTACCCTGCAATCAAGAGGGCTTAGAACTTAAGAATGCAGCATGCAGTCTGTAAATAAAGCTACAAACTCTTGAAAGCTGATTATTTCCTTCTTATAACACTTGTGGATTTTCATTGCCCTGACCATTCACATTGTTTTGTCGCCATAACCACCCTCTTTCCAAATTGCTGTAGAAAACAGTTCTGATTTATAGACCTCAAAGTGCTCTATAATCACAATGTATGTGTAATTTGAGATAGTTTTATCCCTGTTTCCTGGATACAGGAATTTGAGCATGATAAGGCTCTGTGCTTCAAGCAACAAGACAGTAATGTAGTTTTGTAAAAAGACCACTTGTGGTAACTACATTTTATAGACCTTGACCATCTCCTTATGATAAGGGACATTGCGCAAGTGCATCATAATAAATTGGTCTGGACCAAGTTTCTCTGGATTTGCTTATTTATTTAACTATTTCATTTAAAAAAAATATATATCTATATATATAAAAGGCTTGTGTACTTCTTCATGTAAATGTCTTTGGAATGATTAACTGTATTTTGATGCTTCTGCATGATAAAAAAAGTAGTTGTGATCCTCAGCTAGAGATGTGTATGTCTGTGCTATGGTAAAAGTGACCCTCTGCTATGTAATTACTCAAGGGAAGTTTTAATCAAGAATATTAACAAGTAGATCTGGTTAGCCTTCTGCATTAAATAGCAAAAAGATCTTCAGCCATTTCTATGTAGAGACATTGTCTAGAGACTAATTAAAAATTACATGTTCTAATAATTTTAATTTGTTTGCAAATATTGCTTCTATGTTGTTCTCTTCAAAGCATAATTTTGATATAAATTTGCAACTACAAAGTTTATACTGTAAGTGATAATTGTTCATTTGCTGGAGAATAGTAATGTATTTGAATTTTTATATTTTGAATTTCTACTGTTGCTAAAACACAATTAAAATTTCAATGTGTTCTTGGGTGAGATTTTTTTGTTGGTATGGTTGGGGATTTTACCTCTTATTTTCTCCAATACTGTTTGGGCCACCAGGGATGGTCAACATTCCAATTTTACTCTTACATTGCATGCATGGGATTGGAGATATTTTCAAGAAAAAACATCTGGAAAATTTCTCTGTTTTGATTATCTTTATACTGAGGAATGCAAAGAGTGCTTGATGAATGTTTACAATCTAAAACATTTTTCTAAAAAACCTTTTTTTTTTTTCCCCTGAACTTCTTCAAGATTTTGTATTAAAAAAATGGAATTTAAATTTACTTTTGATATTGTTTTAAAGTATTTTATCAAGTAACAGAAGGCAATTTTTTAGTAAGTGAAATGAGGTTGGAGGGATACCAGCAAGAGAACCAGTGTCTTACCATTTGCCATATTTCAGAAATCTAATGAATGATAAAAAAAAAATGAATTTAATGAAGAAAATGAAGTACTAGCTGCCTCAAAACCTCCAGTTAAGACTGGAGTGTCTTTTAAGTGTTGATAGTCACACAGGATTTGAATGTTGTCAATTAGTGAGGAATAGATATCCATTTATAAGCGATCTATTAATTGTTACAATGTTTTAATTTAATTTAAGAGTAAACAGAAATTGATACTATATCAGAAATCAAAAGCGGCCTGGTCTGGGAATAACACAAATATCAACAAGATAAGTACAAGAAGAACCTAATTTCCAGTGGGATTATCATTCTCTGTTTAGCTGGCTCTGGCACCCCAAGGAAGAGTCAGATCCACTCTCTGCGTTTAGTCCTGCTGAAGATGAAGAGTGCAGTGCACTCTCTGCTTTTACACTTGGGATTAACCAGTTAATGAGATAAAGATAGGAGTTTGATTTCCTGACTCAATAAGCAAGAGGAATTTTACATTTCCACTTCAGTGGAACATAGCATTTTCAAGATGTAAGTTTAAAAGATGTGTTTTCCCCATTTCTCTTAATCCTTGTGATCATTTTATGTTGTTTTGAGCTGCAGTAGGGATGTCGGATTTAATGAGGTCCATTCCAACCTGCATTTTTTTGTGATTATCTGTATCTAGTGTTTGTTTGAAAATCATGTTTTGCTTTCCAGACTGGTAGAATGCTTAACTGATTTACCCTGTAGCTTTTTCATTAATGTCTGATAAAGGTACTATTTATGGTAATGACTGCATGACTGCACAAGTTATATCTGACACTTTCTGGTCAGCTTGACTGTGGAACATTAAGTTCTCTTGCTGATCATTCACTGCTGCACTACAATGTCATTTTGATGTTTGCAGCTACGGAGACGAAAAATTGAAAGGACCTCTTAGGTTTTATAGTGTCATGAGTAAGTTAAGGACTTAGAGAATTCAGAACTTTGCAGAACAAATCATGCTTTGATTCTCAACTTTTTCTTGGAGGTGATATTTGAAAAATCTTGTAGAAACTATAATCCTAAAAATGAAAGGAAAGTATGGTTTAAAAGTCAGTAAAAATTTGAAGGTCAAAGGAAAAAAATTATTGAGGGCTTTTGTTTTCACTCTCTTGTTCTTTCTCATAGAGTTGTTCAGATGGAAAAAGACCTTTAAGATCATTGAGTCCAGCTGTTAACTGAGCACTACCAAGTCCACCATTAAACCATGTCCCCAAGTGCATCATCTAAAAATCTTTCAAGTACCTCCAGGGATGGTGACTCAACCATTTCTCTTGGCAGTCTGTTTCAAAGTCTGACAACATTTTTGGTGATTTTTTTCTAATCTCTTATCTAACCCTCCCCCAATGCAATTTGAGGATGTTTCATCTTGTCCTGTCTCTTGTTACCTGGGAGAAGTGACCATCCCCCACCTGCCTGCAACCTCCTTTTTGGTAGTTCCAGAGAGAGATAAGGGTTCCCCCTGAGCCCCCTTTTCTCCAGGCTAAACAACACCAGTTCCCTTAGAAGCCCCTTTTAACACTTGTGCTCCAGACCCTGCACCACCTCTGCTGCCCTTCTCTGGACACACTCCAGCACCTCAATGTCTGTCTCAGAGTGAGAAGCCCAAAACTAGACACAGGACTCGAGGTGTGGCCTCACCAGTGCCAAGTACTGGGGTACAATCACTGCCCTGGCCTTCTGGACATGCCATTGCTGATATAGGCCAGGATGCCATTGGATTTCCTGGCCACCTGGACACATGCTGCCTCCTGCTCACCCAGCTGTCTACCAGCACCCCCAGGTCCTTTTCCACTCAGCTGTTTTTCAGCTATCCTTCCCCCAGCCTGCAGTGCTGCCTGGTATTGTTGTGTCCCAAGTGAAGGACCCAGTATTTGGCCTTTGTGAATGTCATACAATAAGCTTCAACCTATCAATCCAGCCTGTCTAGAGCCTTCCTATTCTCAACACATTGACACTCCAGCCCAACTTGGTGTTATCTGCAAATTGACTTGGGAAGAACACAATTCCCTCATCCAGATCATTGGTAAAGATTAAAAATACCTAGCTGCTTACCTGAACCCCGGGGAAAACCAATTTTTACCAGCTGCCAACTGGACTTAATTATGGTCACCACCACACTTTAGGCCCAGCCATCCAGGTTTGTTTTTTTTTTCTTTTCGCAGTGAATCGTATATCTATAAAAGCCATGAGAATCCAGTTTCTCCAGAACATTGCAGGAAACAGTGTCAGAAGTTTTGCTCAAGTTCAGATAAAGAACATCCATGGCCTTTTCGTCATTCACTAATCCAGTCACTTTCTCACAGAAAGAGAACAGGTTGGTCAAGCACCACCTGCCTTTCATAAACCCATGCTGGCTAGGCCTTATTCCCTGCTTGTCCTGCATATGCCATGTGATGACACTCTAGGTGAACTTGCTCATAATCTTTCCTGGCACTGAGGTCAGGCTGACAGGCCTGTAGCTCTGCAGATCCTCCTTTTGACGCTTCTTATGGACAGGCATCACACTGCCCAACCTCCTGTCCACTGGAACCTCCCCATATAGACAAGACTGAGAGTAAATTATGGGAAGAGGCCCTGCAAGCACATCCACCATCTTCCTGAGAACCTTGGGTGGATTCCACCCAGCCCTTCAGACTTCTGTATGTCTGAGTTGTGTAGCTGATCATTTCCCTTGGGTTATGGAGGCTGCATTTTGCTCCCTGTTCCTGTCTTTCAGCTCAGGGGACTGGGTACTCCGAGAGGAACTATTTTACATTTAAAGACCGAGGGAAAGAAGGCAGCCTTTTCCTCATTCTTTGTCATTATGTTTCCTTCTGCATCTATTAAAGAACAAAAATTGTCCTTAATTCTCCTTTTGTTGCTGAGGTATTTACAGAATTTAGTTGTTTGGGGTGGGTTGTGTTTTTTGTTGTTGTTGTTGTTTGGGGGTTTTTTGGTTGGTTGGGGTTTTTTGTTTGGTTTTTGTTTGTTTGTTTGTTTGTTTTTATTTGGGGCCTTTAGGTATTTATGTATTTAGTTTTATCCCTGCATAATTTCATGACATCCTTGTAGTTCTCATTTTCCTGCTCCTTCTTCCAAAACTCACCAATTCTTATTTTTGACCTGAG
Source organism: Nicator chloris (assembly GCA_013400495.1). NCBI lineage: Eukaryota > Metazoa > Chordata > Aves > Passeriformes > Pycnonotidae > Nicator > Nicator chloris. Next base: position 10,124 of record WAAE01003874.1, on the reverse strand, counting down.
TTCTAGTAAAAGCTGTCTATTCAAAAGTTCATTTACTTCTGGTGCCTTCATGCAGAATTATGGTTTGAGCTTTTTAAGCATGAAACTATGGCATGACTGGAGAATAGATAATCTGTTTACTCAGGCACTTTTGATCATCTCCATTTCTCTTATTCTTGGTTGAGATTCCAAACAAATTATTACTGAAATTCTGATTGAAGAGCAATAAAGCTACTAGAGTGTGATAGGATGGTAATAGATATCACTTAATTTGAATTTTTCAGCCTAGCAGGGTGATGTTCTTTTTTTAGCTCCCTAGAATACTCTTTATACCTACAAAGTCAATAAATAGGAACTAGGTACCTAGTTGCTGTCTATGCTTTCAGAGATGTCCCTTATCATTACTGCAAAATATGGTTCAAATAACAGTCTGGGTGTTTTTATATGCTAATTAAATCTTACCACATTTTTACAACTCCTGGCATACTAAGCAAGCATGTTTATAAAAAAGCCCTAAGGTATTTAGAACATCTGTGAAAACATAAATAGACCATAAAACATTATATTTTCCTAGAGTCTTAGATGTATTAGTTGATAGAAACAGAATATACTTCAGTTCTGTCCTCCCAAGAAAAGGAAGCATCAAAGGGCATTCATTTTTCATGTGATTTTTCTTTTGTCTACTTAGTCCATGTTCTTTTTTCGGCAGATAGGAAAACTTTACTATGTGGCATTGTCTGTTTATCCCTAATCACAGCTGGAAATTGACTGCAATTGTGATTGCACCGAAAAACCAACCTGTTAAGTTGAAGACAGTGTCTTCTAAAATTGATCCCAGCCTTCTGCTTTCAACAAAATACCCAGATAACCATACAGGGCTTTTAGGAGTTTTGTACAGAGTAAAATGACATCAAACTTCAACAATTTTATCCATATTTTCCCTTCTCCTTCAGTTTCTAGTAAACTGTATACATTTAGTGGGTTAAGAGTTAAATTTGATTCATTCTATATCTTTACATGGACTGTATTGTTTTTCTCGGTTTTGGCTAAAGGTAACATTAAATATTTGCAAAAAGGAAAGGTAGGACATCAGTAATTTTCAAGTTTATCAAATATTAATAGCATTTTCTTTTTTTCATTATATTAACCAAAAAATTAGTTTGGAAGGTAGAATATAGATGTTCTTAAGCTATCCATAAACATGCCCACATAAAAAAGTTCTAAGATGATATAATTCTTTGCAATATCTATGCTTTTGCATGAAACTCTTTTAATGCACATTTGCACAAGGTCACTAGTAACTTCATTTTGGATTTGTAAAAAAACTTAATATCCTTTGCAATTTCAAAGGACTTAAATATGATATTTTGCTGCCATATACTGTCATCAGTATTTTATATAAAGTGAGGATGAAAAGCATATTTTAACAAATTAAAGACTTAGAAAATAATACATATTTTCCTTTCTTTCCCTGAAAGATTTTTTTTTACATGTAAAGGTGATTAAGGATCTGAAAATCAAGAAAGGTCTCATTGACAATGAGATGGGTGATGTAAGTACATTTACTGGAGGGACAGCTACCTTCAAGATGCTCCAATAGGACTTTTGGCGCTGGTCGACAAGAGTGGGGAATCTGGGAGTGAATTCCCACTGCCAGACAGGCAAGACCATCCAGCCATCAGGAATCAAAAAAAAGCTGAGTTAGCAAGTCAGGCCTGAAACTAGCTTGGAAAGTCCTAATGACAGTGAAGGCACAGCCAGGAGCAGGACTGGGAAAAGTTGTGCCTCTGAGAAGTGCACCTGGCTCAGTCCTGGTCTAGATGGCCCCAGACCCACGTGCATGTGTGCAGAAATGAGGGTCCCTTGTGAGGCGGGTGTGGGCAATTAAGGCCTGTTGGTGCCTGCAGGTATCTGCACTGATTGCAATGAAATGTTTTGGTCCTCTGATGGAGGATGCAGTTCCACAGAGATCCCCACAGCAAGACGATGATGGGGAAATGTAAACCAATCAGACAGATTGTATTGCGTATTTAGCCATAGATTTACAGGTGAAATTAAATAACAAGATGTGAACTGACAGAGCTTTGTGAATCAGAAGATGGCAGTGAAGGCATGGATTGCTCCTGGCGTCAAACTGCTTTACATTCAAGCATGCAGGATGCTGTTTTCTGGCATATTCATGTAATTTCATGGGAGAAAGACTGTCATTGCAGGAAATTGTATTTTAGCAATCATCTCTTAGAAATCAGTTTTGTGATTTGGGAAGGAGAGGTGGAAGAAAATGGGCAGTAATGGACACTTCAGTCCTCTCAGATGGTATTAGATGCATGCTTATTGCCTTGTGTAGGATTTTTTTTTTTTTTGAGAGAGGTTAGTGTGATCGTATCCCCAAGGATATATTAGTCCTGTTACATCAATACGAGTTTAAAGAAATGCCATTGACAGTAGTTTTTCTGATCTCCTTTAGAGTGGTTTAAATTTCTTTGATAGAATCATTACATTGATGGAAATCAAATACTTGCTTTTAGAGCTCAGCAAGAACAGACTTTGGCTGGTACATCAGAAGTCAGTGTTCTTAGTTTTTATTGAAATATTCAGAAAAATGTTATAAAATTTTGAATATATTTATTTTTTATCCATCAACTGTGTCAGATTATTAACATATATTTTGTTAATTATTTAGAAGAAACCAGAAGTCTGTAGGGGTTTGAAGCAATTTTGTTGGCAATTTGTTGATAAAAAAGCCCTTCTTTATCTTGATATTAGTGTTTAAATCTTTTTGGACATCTTTAAAGCATAGGTATTAAACAGCGAGAGTGATGGTAATAAACTTGTTTTATGTAATTTCTTTAAACATGTGGGATTATAATTGAGTATCTTTGGCAACTTTATTTTTTAATTTTGTTTAAAACCAGTGCAGTCAAATCAGCACATCTGCTGTATAGTCAGTTATGATGCTGAACTTGCTAGTAAATTTTAGTTTCATAGTTTGTTTTTTTTTCTTTATATTGTGTTATACTGTGTGTTGCTTTCTCCTTTCCCTCCCCATCCCCTTCTTTCCCTTCCTCCCTTATTCCTCTGCTGCAGACTAAGGAGGCGCAAGACAGATAAGAGTGCCTCCTTTTCTACTATGCAGCTATTGATGTTATTGTTGTTGCTATGGGACATAGAGCAAGGGACACAGATTTTTCTATATGGGTCAACCTTATGTAGAAGAATATGGTCTGCTTCAATTATATTTTCTAGACTAAATCTTTGGGTTTCATTGTTTCTCAGCTTATCTTCTTGAGGACTACAATTCACTGTAGAACAAAGACGGGGAAAAGAAAATATGTACAGAAAGAAGGTTTAAATGTTCAGCTATCATTTATGGTGATGACATCCATCTCATGAGTTCTATTTATGACACGGTTTGATTGTCATAGTTTCTATGGTTTCATAGAAATTTGCATGTTGCAACTCATGCAAGTGTACTCTCTAAAACAGTGTCAAGGATTAGCTACAGAAATAATTCTTAACCTATGGCAAAGTCCTTGAGTTATGCAGATTTGGAAATAGATAGTCCTTACAAATATCCCTGGGGAATAAGGAAGGGGGAAAACAAAGCTTTCAATGGGCATACTGTATAGATACTTCAGAAAGCACAGAAACTACATTCTTAGAGTTCCTTCTCTTCTACTGGAGTTTCTCCTCTTCTACTGGTTATTCTGTCTGGTCTACATTCATATTGCTGAGTCAAATGCTCCTTATGAAGTTGCATCAAAGATTTTAATTATTGTAAAAGGAGTCAGTTATGGCACAAAACCACAATCATTCTATTGTTGCACTGAATATAAATCATGTTTCAGAATTTTTACTTTTGTAATATATTGTAAATTTTAAGGATACAGACAATCAATGTGCGGTACTCCTTTTAAAAAACAGAAATTTAGCTGTGTTCTCCTTGGCCAGGTATTTTAGGCACTAGGACTTAGATGAAAAATATGATTAAACAAACTCTTTTACCTCTCCTTGTCTTTTTTTTGTTAGAATTAAACACATTGATTGGTGTGACTTCTGTAGTACAACACCTTGTTTTGATCACTATGGTCATGTCCTGTAGATGCGAAGAATTTCATAGATAAACTAAGTGGCAAAAATGTATTAGAATCGTTCTAAGATTTCCAAGTCCTTTTTTGTAACACTTTAAACTTTCCATATTCTGTTTACCTTTGACAAATACCTGGCTTCAAAAAAAACCCAAAAAACAAAATCAATTATTCTAACTGAGAAAAATAATAAACGTGCCTATAGAAAACAGTGTTCATTTTTCTGAGTATTTGTGGAAGACCAAGAAATATATCTTGTGGAAAGAAGATTTGACACCTCCATGTTTGTAGATGGAAGGAATTTGGAAGAATGTGTTGGGATCAGAATGAGATCTTACACATTACCTTTGTATGCTTATTGAATCATTCCTAGGACAAAAATCAGAAGGAGAAAATACTTCCTTTTTAACAACTAGAATTACCTACCAATTCATCTGGGAGTTTTACCAAATCAATTTCTTCAAAGACATTTTAAATTTTGTAGTGAACAGGTATCTATAATTTTAAAGTACCCCACTCTGGAATGTAACAGCCTATGCTGTCCCATAAAACAAATACAGCCAATTTTCCATTAAAAAGTCTCACATATATAGATAGGCAGATCAATTCTGTAAACCTATAAATATTTACCATCTTATCATGGTCTAAGAGAAAACCACTAGTGAATGAATAGTCCTGTACAAGAATATGTATCAACTTTGAAAGATAAGTAAATTATATCTGTCTGAAAACAGTAATTCTGCTTTGTCTTTTAGAAGGAGCTATCTTATCCTAAAGCAGTGGAAGAGAGTATCGATTCAGTTCATGGCACTCCAGTGAAACGCACAAAGGTATAACAATCCATAATTTATCAGTCCGTATAATTGTCTTATCAATAAATGAAAGTAGAAAATTATTTAAATTAATGCAAATAGCAAATATATCATGCAGATGTGCTCTTAACTTCATAATGAAAAGTTTAAACTTTCTCTTTGACTTAAAAATAATTTAAGCAATCTTTGCTTTTGCTCTGTCACATCTAAAAAATTCAAGCATTATGGAAAACTAACAATTAAAGAGTAGTTCAGTGCTGTGACAAGTACTGCAGGACAAGATGAGAAGGAAGGATTCTGTGATTTGTCTGAGCACTCCTTTCATCCCAGAACCTTTCCTCCTGAGGATGGGACAATGACCAGTTGGAAGTGCCTAAATGGTCTCCTGCACCACTGCTCTCCTAGTGGTGGTAAGAGAAGATATTCAAAAGGGAGGAGAGGGAAGGCAGGTGAATTTGGCCACCTCCTGTGGGCCAGTCCCCTCCCAGTATTAACACTTGTTGATTTCATCTGCCAATTCTGACAGATTCTCTTTTAAGCATGCCAATACAGCTTGCTATCAGAGCCTTCCACGGCTCCACATTTCAATCATTCTGTGTTTGCTGTGTAGAGTGGCCCATTCTTCCCTTTCTTTAAGCAATCTCCAAACAGTTTGTCAGGCACCATGTACTTTGGTTTTGTCAGGATAAGTAAGAGCTTTATGTTCAGCTTACCACTGTAAGAGTTAGCAAACCCTGGCTGTGCCCCTCCCAAGTCCCTGTAAGCTGAAGAGTCATAGCTTGTTAACTCTTTTTTTAAAAGGCAGTTGCTACATCTTATCTACTATGAATTTTTTCTTCTTTGTGTGTCATGTCAATCAATTAGTAGGGAAAATGAACTATTGACACACATAGCTTCATATAAAATGGTCATACAAGATCTTCAAGACAGTTATACTTGTGTCTTCATACTCAGAGTATTTAAAATTTATTTAGCATGAAGTAATTAAATAGTAATATAGATAATTTTATGTTTTTAAGACTGTGATTATTTGAAATTAAATTACAAATGCAAAGATATGGCAGTCTGGTGATTAAAAATTAAAGAAATATGCAACATAATATGGCAAACTGAAATACTGAAAGCATGGGAATTAAGAACAAGAGTTTTTCACACTCTTTCTGTGTCTCTTGGTACTTGAACATTTTCCCTCAGTACAACTGAGAGCAAAATGTGGGATGTTGCTGAAAAAGAGTGGTTTATTATTCTCCTTGTCTCATTCTTGTGTTGCTTTCCTCATTGCTGCCATTGGTATTCCTCTGGCACCACAATGGGATAGTTTAAAAAGCTAAACAGAAAACAGATTAAAACTTATCACCCTTCCCTCACTCTTCCCCACTCCTCTTTGTTCTTTTTTCCTTGATTATTTCTGCAAACTAGGTCACAATAGTTCAGACAGTGTCTGTTGGGTGTTACGCAAAAATACAGAAAGAATTGGATAGTGGGAACCACCCAACAGCAGCAGAAACAGCCCAAGGATAAGAAATTCCTTACCAGCAAAAAAATTCCTTTGTGTGATTATGGACTGCCAGGAAAGGACTTTACTAAATCTTGACCATCTATGTTAAGCTGCCAAATGACATCTTAGAGTGACAATCAGTATATTTTACCTCAATTACAAAACTGCTGCTTAGAATTTATTTTGGTGTTTTCTTAGATTGGAGCAGGCATTTAGCTTTCTGAGTTGAAAATTGATAGACTGTGGTGCTGCCTTAGAGCTCTAAGGAAGTGAAATGGCTCAAATCTTATTTGAAGTTCAAATTTCACTGGGCACAGTTTTATATTCTGGTATCTCTGAAGAGCATTCCATAGGTTTAATATGTAGAAATTTAAAAGCATGTTTCACCTCTACTGCTTAATTTTGTAGTTGAGGCGCTGCATCCAGAATACAGAATGCTGCTGTTTATTGAATCAATGTCTATGAAAATTCATGCCAGCATTATTGCTTTACTTGCTATTGGAAATTAGTGCTCTACCTTAAAAGGTATTTAAGGGTACTAAAGGATAGTGGCTTTTTAACATTTTTTATTATTATTCAGTTTTTAAACATTAAAAATGTTTTTATGGGGTAAATAAACACACAAGCAAGAGACATGAAAAGGAGAATTAATTAATTAATTGTGGATATTTTCATTATGCACTATGGAATTCGTATTACATAGAAGATAATCACTCCACACTCTAAAAATAGATGTTTTGCAAAATTGTGTTTTTGAAATACATAATTGCCTGAATTTTGTTGTTTCTTGTAATTCTTTCTGACTCTTTTTATACAAACACTGACTTATGGGCAAAATCTCAATTTATTTAAATGTGATTAAAACAGCTAAACTGGTCTATTGGACGGACATTCAGTTATTCTGTACTTTTATCATGTAACATCCAACTTCTTCATTTCATAAGATTTTGCAGGTTGTCAGTGTACAGCTAATGCTAATGCCACAGAAGGTTCGGGGAATAATTTGTGCTACATTAATTGTTTTTGTTAATAATTTGTTCGCTTCCAGTTGCTGATGGCTAATTTTCAGATTTTCTGCTATCTGACAATTGAGTGTGCCGCAGCGCGTGCGCTGTTGGGTGACCAGCGTGCGCTTGGCGGAGGCGCGACACGACCCCCAGGGTCCTGGGAAACCCTAGGTGGGTGCCAGTGGATTGGTGTGTAATAAACAGAGTGGGTCTTGCTTGCCAGTCTGAGATCCTTGTTAACATGGGAGGTCCATAACTCAAACGCAGGGCAGAGGCAAGGATGCAGAACAAAGGCTGGGTAATGGGTTTTAAGGGGTAGACTAAGGGTGGACTTTAGGGCCAGGGACCACTAACAGAGGGATGGGGAGGAACACAAAGTGGAGTTTACAGTACTCAAACCAATGAAGAACAGGAGGGAAAGAGATACAACATAACTAACTAATGGTGCCTGGAGGATTAGGGGATTTCCAGGAGATGGGGGGCAGGTACAAAGAAGGATTGACAGCTCAATGGGTGGAGGGACAGGGAACATTCTGGAACAAGGGGTAGGACTGGGGAAGATTGACAACTGGGTGGGAGGATACAACTCTGGTGTAAATCAACAAGGCAAGGAAGGGAGGGGGGGGAGTAGAACAAACCACTGGGAATAATAAAAAACATACTAAAACACATAGTATCATGAGTAGACTAATTACTTTTTAATCCATCATAGAGATTGAATTGTAAAGAACTATTTCTTTTTTGGAGGGTTTCTTGAGCAGATTTCTTAGGATAATGCTTGGTATTACAAATTTCATTTTATACAGATGTCTGACATAAGTAATACTAATTTTTGTTTTCTATGCTGTAAACACACCTTTCCTAGGTAAAGAATTATAGTTGTCACAGCAATGCAGTATAAATGGATAGCAAAAGTAGTCCTGCGGATGGGCAGGGAGCAAGCAATAATTAAATCTTTCTATTAAGCATAAAATGTTTAAAAATTTAAAAGTCATAGTCAAAGGCAACTGCCATGGTGTCATTTTACTCAGTGGTTCCAGCAGCAGTGCACTCAAACTTGGTGTTTGACTTAACAAAAGCAACTGATTGGAAGTATCACTAGAATTTGTCTTTTACAATGGGCAGTGAGGGCTGTGAATCTAAAGTGGAGAGGGCAGGCGTGTGTCCGACATGGTAATGGATGGACTGAGAGTATCTATACTCATATATCTGCAATTTCTGAAGAATCCGTAAATGTGGTTGAATTATTGTGGACTGTGTTGGGTTATATGATGGACCTGATATCAGAGCATGGTATGGTGTGCTGCAGACAATCGTACTGAAGTAGTACTATTCAGACTATGTGAGGATAGCTGCTAATAGTGAAATTAAGCAAGACAACCATGCTCTCCTCTGAAGTGGAGAAGAAAATCAGCAAGCATGATTTCCTTAATTAAACTGGTAGACAGTGTTCATTTTAAAATTTCTAAATACCTAAACCCTATTGTGAATCAGTACTCCTTTTTCAAACTGAAAAACACCTGCAAAGTTATTCATGTTCAGCAAGATTCTCTTTGTAGCAATGAATAATAGTGTCTGCATTTCGGTAATGATATCAGAAGAGCATCATAATAACACTATGTCTGAAACAATTGTTAAACTTGTTTGAACAAAACCACAGTTGGCTTAGTGTTTTAGAAACCTACATGACTGGAGGGCATAGAAGCAAGGAATTTTGGGATAGGATAAATGAGCAGAAGAGACATGCAAAGAGGTGATTCCTGCAGCAGTCAGCTTCTCACCAAAAAAAAAAAAAAAAAAAAGGCAGAATATGGGTAATCAGAAGCTTCATTAACAGCTACAGTGTCTGGATGCAAATTTATGGACTACAGTAGCCCCTAGCTCTAACAGTAATTGTACTTTTGGACACTCCATCATTTTACAGCTGTGGTTCTAATTAAGCACTGTAACAGCGTTTGCCTGTGTCTAGACCATAAATGTGAAAATGGTGGTAGAGATGTATGCCTAATGACATAAATGTGCTCATCACAAAAAAAAATTATAAAAGGAAGCATCTTTTTCACTTTTATTGAGATAGGACTGGGTCCTGTAGAAATGTTACATTTTGTATTGCTAATTATTTCTAGGAGCTATGACATATACTATGGTGGTCAAATGTTATTTGTCTATTGAGAATAAATTTCTTCAATTTGATTGACAGGATCTGAAAATATGATGTTATCCTCTGTAGAAGAATTAAACAGGATATAAATAGTTACATTTTGCCTGAAGGAAAAATCACTTAATATCAATACTTTTTTGTTTATTTACTATTTGTGCATACATAACATATATTAGCCAATTAAATATAACCTTGTGATATTGTTTTACTCTTTCTATATAATTGTCAAGCTGTCATAAAGCTGAGATGCTTTCATCTTCAAGTGTGAACGTTGTTGGGTTTTTCCAAAACTCTTTATATTTCTGGTTTTAACAACATGAAAAGAAATCCCACAACTCTGCTTTCCTCCTACCCTCAGGAGAAAGAAAAGCTCCCTCCCAGCAAAATTCCAGATAATGTCTTGGTGTTTATAAGGGGGCAGAAGTGTGGGAGAAGACAGTTGCATCTCTTTGGGGAAAAAAATTAAATAAAGGAAATTCTAATTTTTTTTTGCCTCCTCTTAATCATTAATTCTAGTAGAAAAAATTTGAATCCAATATTATATTTGGATTATATATTACAAGAAATATTATAAAAATA